>OX422217.1:123948696-124173988 GCA_949130495.1 Sambucus nigra | reverse complement strand
AGAGGGGATTTGGGGGAAAGCAAATCAAGAACAAATTGGAGGTTTTTGGAGCCAAATTGAGGGACGACAACAACGGATCAGACACTACAAACACTTTGAGGCAAGTGGTTAACTGTTTTGATTCTTAAAGCATGATAATCAATTCATATCATAGTGATGTGTGTATGAAAATTCGTTTTGGGGTGTAAATGGGTACAAAATGGGGTTTTTGTTTTTGAAATACTTGAATGAGATTCAAAGAAAGATTTAGATGGGTGATTGATATCTGAATATGTATATATGATTTGAACGAGAAATCCAGAACATAAAAGAGTGGACATCGAAACTGGAAATTGGGATTTAAAATAGATAATTGAATTTTATGGAGTAAGACCCATTTCAAAAATTATGAGATAATTCGAGAAGTTGATTATCTTAATGGTCTCTATGATGGATAGGATGTGGATTAACCATGTGTAGATGATGGGATGATGTAATTAGAGGTTTAATTTATGGTTTAAAAACCTTGAAGTTCGTTAATGGTGGAAAAACAGTGGGGAAGAAGAGCTGTAACGAAGGGGTCGATCGATCGATCGATCGGGGGCATCGATCGATCGATGATGGGAAAATCTGGGCAGTTCGGCCAGTTTGTTATAAAAAGGGAAATTTATTAAAATTTAAATTCCAAACATTTATTTAGTGATAAATAAATATGAAACAAATATTCCTAGAAATTATGGGAGAAAGAAATTGGACTAGGATGAATTTATGTGGGACATTTAATGGATAAATTTGAGAGACTTTATTCCAAAATAGTGAGGTACGGATCAAGTGAGTGAATCCGGGTATATTGGTAAAGCGACCCAAGGTAGTGAATTAAGTTTGGAGATAAACTAAGTAATTTAGAATCGGGATATAGACTCGGGAAATATTAAGATACGGACCAAGTAAGTGAGTCCGGGGATAATGGTTGGGTGACACCAAGTTATTAAATTAATAAGAGTGATAATTAATTTAATGAGAGTCGGATTGTAGACTTGGGTAGTATTAAATTAATAAGTGTATTAATTAATTTAATTAGAGTCGGTTTGTAGAGTTGGGTAGGATTAAATTAATAACGGTGTTAATTAATTGAATTAAAGTCGGTTTGTAGACTCGGGTATGATTAAATTAATGGGTGAGATAATTAGTTTAATCAGAATCGGATTGTAGACTCGTGACGGGTACTTATTAATTAATGTGATAATTAATTATATTAGAGTCGGACCACAGACTCGGATTTTTTGTTGATTAATTAATGGGTAAATTAATTAAATTAGAGTCGGACGATAGACGCGGGGCGGCATTTAATTAATAAGTGTGTTAATTAATTTAATTAGAGTCGGATGATAGAATCGGGGAGGTATTAAATTAATATGTGTGTCAATTAATTTAATTAGAGTCGGGTGATAGACTCGGGAAGGTATTAAGTTAATAAGTGTGTCAATTAATTTAATCGGAGTCGGACCATAGACTCGGGGAAAGTATTATATAAATTAAAGAGTGAGTTAAAATTATTAGAGTCGGACCATAGGCTCGGGAAGACGATAAATTATTAAGTGAGTAAATTAGCTACATTGAGTCGGGCCACAGACTCAGGAAATTTCAGGTAGTGTACGGGACTTGGAGTACACGGTAGAGCCGGGGTTCATATTATATATACGGTGTAGTGATAGTATATATATATACATGTATATATTGTGTGTGATATTAAATTACAGGCAGTGTACGGGATTTTGAGTACACGGTAAAGTCGGGGTTTATATTATATATATATACAGTGTCGTGATAGTATATATATATATATATATACGTGTATTTATTGTGCGTGACACTAAATATCAGTGATTAGATATTTATTAAATTTATATACTCTAATGCTATCAAGGGAGGTTGCGCGATGTGGGTGAATCCCCTAGCTTGAGGAGTAGGGCGAGTATATCCCCAGGTCATAGCGTCCGGTATATATGGGTGAGGGATTTATCTCACTTTCAGGGAAGGAAAATGACCGCCTCCACTTCGTTTATATTTTGGTCCAAGTTGGAGAGCGATTCTAACTTGGGGAAACTAGGTTTTGTGAGCACACCTAGTGAGATAGCATTCTAGAGGGAATCATCCGGTGAGGGTAAACTCGGAAGGATGGATACACGTATGATATATGTGTGGATGTTATTAAAGGTACGTATAATATGGTAGTAAATATTATAAGTAGGTAATAATACAGTGCGTGATGTATTTACCTTATATAACTCGGGTTACAGTTATATGCTGTTAATTAATGAGAAATTAATTAAGTTAATTATTGGTGGAAATAATACAGTGTGTGATGTATGTACTTTATATAACTTGTGGCACGGTTATATGCTGTTATTGAAGAGGAATTAATTAAGTTAATTGTGAAATAACCTATAATTCAAGAATCATTATACTCGGGTTAGAGTAGTATGGCAAGGGAAGGTTATACCAGGACTAGTTGGACGGGGTAGTACAACTTGGTGGGGTTAAGGTAACCGGTAGGTGTGCACAATAGTGGAGGGGTGAGAATGTCCTCAAGGGAGTGCGACACTAACTTAAATATGGAGCGCATTCATGCATTTTAAATTACTGCAGTTAATTCACTTGCTAAATATTTTCAAAATGTTTTGGGTTCTAACCCTTGCTATAAAACCAGTTTCAAAACCTTTTAGGTGTCCAGCCACAGGGACGCCAGGATTGATATTCTATTCCAGGGACACGGAGCTGCGGCATATGTGGATGCTAGCAGGAGTTTGGAATAGACGCATCATTCATTCATTCATTCCTAGAGTAGGAATCTTGTATCAGTTTCAGTTTTATTTAGGGCTTGTCGCCCAGACTTCTCGGTACAGTTTTCAGGTGTAAATTATTCAGGTGTTGGATATTTGTATTTGGATTATTTCTTTGGTGGCCGGTGAATTTATTCGGCATGTTGTGTAATTATGATTCAAATTATTTTCATTCAGTTGTGTGAATGGTTTATATTAATTCCGCATGTATTGTTTTGTTTAATCAAAAAGTTAAAATTGGCACCAACTTTTGGAATACTAGGTGGTTAGTAAGTTCTAAAAAGTTTTCGACAGTGATGCTAAGGATGATCCAACTGGGATTCCTGTTTTAATTTGGTATAGGACTGATCACCCGGTATTTTATTAGGCGGGGTGTCAGAGATGGTATCAGAGCATCAGGTTCTAGTGTCCTTAGTATCTGTGCGGATTTTCACGCTTCGGTTTAGCAATCTTTGATATAGAGCCCTATCATAGGATTGTTGTATTCTCATACGTATGCGCATATACGTTCTTCTGCGAATTTATATCTGAAAGTGAACTCATACAATTCGATTCTCATTCCAGATGACGCCCAGGAGAGGGAGAGCAGCTAGGGAAGCATGTGGAGGTGAGACGAGGGAGGCTCGTCAGGAGTAAGAGTTACGACAGCAACTAACAAAGATAATTTTGGCAGCACAGGTGACCGAACTAATGGCGCGGGCGATTGAAACGACGGTAGTCGCAAACGACAAGGTACTTTCCACGGGATCCGCCACAAGTGTTAGTGGCATCGGATGTTCAGACTCACGCGGGGTCGTTGGGGTGCAAACAAGAAAGAGAAGTTATTTTCAGTGGGAACCCACCAGAGTCGCGAGGAGGTTCGGGTGTAGTACTAGCGTGTCAAGGAAGAGAGGTATCCAACGTCACCTACGCATGGGAGATTGCTAGGGGGTGCGAAAATAAATGCTAACCACTTTTAATTAGTGGGAGCGGCACTACAGTGGTGGGGGTCAATCACCACAGTTAAGGAAAGGGACACACTAACTACTAAAGAGTTTTGGGTGCGGTTCGACCGCAAGTATTTTTCCTTCAAAGGTCGAGATCGAAATGAGGAGAAAATTTTGTGAGGAGACTCAAAGGGAGACCATTCAGTGGTCGATTACGAGGAAGATTTCACACGTTGGCAAATTTTTACCGGATGAGGTAAGCGAGGAAAATAGGAAGAAAGCAAAGTTTAGGGATGGGTTAGTCTAGAGAATCAGACAACATTAAATTGATAATTTCGCATTAATAGGTTATACTGATGTCATTAACGCAACACTCCGGCACTGTTAGGAATATCGCTTCCACGCGAAGGGAAGCGGGAAGGGAGTGGGGATTAACTAGTCGGATGAGGCAGAAGGGAACAATACCAGTGGGGTATCCCAGCAGAAGACTGGGGGAGATCAGGGGCAGGATTTTCGGAAAGGAAATCATGCCAAACGATCTAGAACTGGAGGCTATCGGCGGGATGGCCAGGAATTCCAACAAGGTTGGCATGGAAGGGAGCAGTGGCAGGGTGAACATATTAGAAAGTGTTTCGTTTGTGGGAAAAGAGAGACACATGAAGAGATATTGCCTTAAGCGAGGCAAGGGTCAACTACAGGACAAGGTCCTGGATGTACAGCCACTAAAGCAAATCACGGGTGCATTCGGGCAGGGAGAAGCTGCTCCGAAAATTGAGAACCAGCCGTTGCAGCTGGAGTATAGAAGTAATTATTTTACCTTAGGGGCATGGGGTATATTGTTGAGTGACAAAGAGGATGTCACAGTATAAGACTTATTTTTCACTAGAGTTCGCAGGTGAGTCGAACTTAGTGGGTGCGTCGGCGGTAGCAGCCATAGCATGTGGGTAAACTTTCCGTAGGGTAGCGGAGTTCCTTAGTGTTCTTCATGGGAGAGTGGAGGCGTACACTGAGTGATTGGTTGAATTATGCGAGGAATGACTACTTTCGTGAATTATGGGAGTAGGGTTGATAATACTTTTTAAACATCGGCTGGATAGCGATGGAATTTAACTATTGTGGATAGTGGAGTTAAATTTTAGTGTCCGCGACACCAGGGTATGGTTGGTACTAGGTTTCACCGGAGAGGGCGTATAGCCTATATATATGTGGATGTATATATGTTGTATTACGTGGTGTTATAGCACATAGTGAGGTTTTGTGTTCTCACATTTTATCCCGGTAAGTGGGGATGTTTAATGAAGTGAATCAGGGTGGTTAAATTGATTTTCGAGCAAAGAGAGATAGCTCGGGGTTTACTTTGCGCAAGGACTAGTGGTAGTAAGGGCGCGGTATTATGTTGTCTTTGGTAGCATAAGAGTAAGTGTATATACTTTTGTGTTGAGAGATAAGTATTGATGGGGAGATGTTTGGACGTAGCACATGGGTTGAGTACCCGGGCAGTAGATATATATGTATATATATATATATGTAATATGACTATGGGTTCGAAGTTATATTACGGGTTACGACTAGCATAGTCGGGTAACTTTCGTGCGGTAGAGCGCGGGGATAGGGTGTATGGGCACCCGGGTTAATTAAGGCAAAATTTTGTGCGGTTAAGCACGGGTATAGGGTGTATGGGCGCCCTGGAAAAGTTAAATGCATACTTGTGTAACGTATGGTTAGAATCGGATGGGATAGATATAGCGGGCTTGGAGGCACTTGACTAGTGAGTAAGATGTGAATATCGGAACACTAGGTTTATCTTCATTTCGAGGACGAAATTCCTTTGTAAGGGGGGAAGTATGTAACACCCCGTATTTTTGTGCATTTAATATTTAATTAATCCGGGATTTTAAATTACTGGTGTGTTGTAATTTTAATTGAATTAATTATGAAAATATATTTACTTAAATATTAATCGGGAAGTGAATGGTTAATGTTTAGGGAAATTTATTTACTAAGTGAATAGTAATAATTTAATTACGTCATTTCGAGTATTAATGACGAGGTATACACTTATCCCAGCCGGGAGTCGGTATAGACTAAATGGGGTGTGAGATAAGGATTTTTATAAATTAATTCGGATGTCAATTCTGACTGCGCGGTTGAGTCCGGATGGGTCGAGATAGTCAGAAAAGAGTACCCGGGGGTAGTAATTGGGTCTCGGGATATTTTTGGGCATAGCCGGGCCCACACGGGGTGAGTTGGGCCACTTTAATTAAGCCCATTAGGTGAAAAACGGGATTAAGGGTTTTTAACCTAATGGGGAGATTAGGAAATCAGCAGCCAACACAACTCTAAACCTAGGGTTTGAGAGGGGATTTGGGGGAAAGCAAATCAAGAACAAATTGGAGGTTTTTGAAGCCAAATTGAGGGACGACAACAACGGATCAGACACTACAAACACTTTGAGGCAAGTGGTTAACTGTTTTGATTCTTAAAGCATGATAATCAATTCATATCATAGTGATGTGTGTATGAAAATTCGTTTTGGGGTGTAAATGGGTACAAAATGGGGTTTTTGTTTTTGAAATACTTGAATGAGATTCAAAGAAAGATTTAGATGGGTGATTGATATCTGAATATGTATATATGATTTGAACGAGAAATCCAAAACATAAAAGAGTGGACATCGAAACTGGAAATTGGGATTTAAAATAGATAATTGAATTTTATGGAGTAAGACCCATTTCAAAAATTATGAGATAATTAGAGAAGTTGATTATCTTAATGGTCTCTATGATGGATAGGATGTGGATTAACCATGTTTAGATGATGGCATGATGTAATTAGAGGTTTAATTTATGGTTTAAAAACCTTGAAGTTCGTTAATGGTGGAAAAACAGTGGGGAAGAAGAGCTGTAACGAAGGGGTCGATCGATCGATCGATCGTGGGCATCGATCGATCGATGATGGGAAAATCTGGGCAGTTCGGCCATTTTGTTATAAAAAGGGAAATTTATTAAAAGTTAAATTCCAAACATTTATTTAGTGATAAATAAATATGAAACAAATATTCCTAGAAATTATGGGAGAAAGAAATTGGACTAGGATGAATTTATGTGGGACATTTAATGGATAAATTTGAGAGACTTTATTCCAAAATAGTGAGGTACGGATCAAGTGAGTGAATCCGGGTATATTGATAAAGCGACCCAAGGTAGTGAATTAAGTTTGGAGATAAACTAAGTAATTTAGAATCGGGATATAGACTCGGGAAATATTAAGATACGGACCAAGTAAGTGAGTCCGGGGATAATGGTTGGGTGACACCAAGTTATTAAATTAATAAGAGTGATAATTAATTTAATGAGAGTCGGATTGTAGACTCGGGTAGTATTAAATTAATAAGTGTATTAATTAATTTAATTAGAGTCGGTTTGTAGAGTTGGGTAGGATTAAATTAATAACGGTGTTAATTAATTGAATTAAAGTCGGTTTGTAGACTCGGGTATGATTAAATTAATGGGTGAGATAATTAGTTTAATCAGAATCGGATTGTAGACTCGTGACGGGTACTTATTAATTAATGTGATAATTAATTATATTAGAGTCGGACCACAGACTCGGATTTTTTGTTGATTAATTAATGGGTAAATTAATTAAATTAGAGTCGGACGATAGACTCGGGGCGGCATTTAATTAATAAGTGTGTTAATTAATTTAATTAGAGTCGGATGATAGACTCGGGGAGGTATTAAATTAATATGTGTGTCAATTAATTTAATTAGAGTCGGGTGATAGACTCGGGAAGGTATTAAGTTAATAAGTGTGTCAATTAATTTAATCGGAGTCGGACCATAGACTCGGGGAAAGTATTATATAAATTAAAGAGTGAGTTAAAATTATTAGAGTCGGACCATAGGCTCGGGAAGACGATAAATTATTAAGTGAGTAAATTAGCTACATTGAGTCGGGCCACAGACTCAGGAAATTTCAGGTAGTGTACGGGACTTGGAGTACACGGTAGAGCCGGGGTTCATATTATATATACGGTGTAGTGATAGTATATATATATACATGTATATATTGTGTGTGATATTAAATTACAGGCAGTGTACGGGATTTTGAGTACACGGTAAAGTCGGGGTTTATATTATATATATATACAGTGTCGTGATAGTATATATATATATATACGTGTATTTATTGTGCGTGACACTAAATATCAGTGATTAGATATTTATTAAATTTATATACTCTAATGCTATCAAGGGAGGTTGCGCGATGTGAGTGAATCCCCTAGCTTGAGGAGTAGGGCGAGTATATCCCCAGGTCATAGCGTCCGGTATATATGGGTGAGGGATTTATCTCACTTTCAGGGAAGGCAAATGACCGCCTCCACTTCGTTTATATTTTGGTCCAAGTTGGAGAGCGATTCTAACTTGGGGAAACTAGGTTTTGTGAGCACACCTAGTGAGATAGCATTCTAGAGGGAATCATCCGGTGAGGGTAAACTCGGAAGGATGGATACACGTATGATATATGTGTGGATGTTATTAAAGGTACGTATATTATGGTAGTAAATATTATAAGTAGGTAATAATACAGTGCGTGATGTATTTACCTTATATAACTCGGGTTACAGTTATATGCTGTTAATTAATGAGAAATTAATTAAGTTAATTATTGGTGGAAATAATACAGTGTGTGATGTATGTACTTTATATAACTTGTGACACGGTTATATGCTGTTATTGAAGAGGAATTAATTAAGTTAATTGTGAAATAACCTATAATTCAAGAATCATTATACTCGGGTTAGAGTAGTATGGCAAGGGAAGGTTATACCAGGACTAGTTGGACGGGATAGTACAACTAGGTGGGGTTAAGGTAACCGGTAGGTGTGCACAATAGTGGAGGGGTGAGAATGTCCTCAAGGGAGTGCGACACTAACTTAAATATGAAGCGCATTCATGCATTTTATATTACTGCAGTTAATTCACTTGCTAAATATTTTCAAAATGTTTTGGGTTCTAACCCTTGCTATAAAACCATTTTCAAAACCTTTTAGGTGTCCAGCCACAGGGACGCCAGGATTGATATTCTATTCCAGGGACACGAAGCTGCGGCATACGTGGATGCTAGCAGGAGTTTGGATTAGACGCATAATTCATTCATTCATTCCTAGAGTAGGAATCTTGTATCAGTTTCAGTTTTATTTAGGGCTTGTCGCCCAGACTTCTCGGTACAGTTTTCAGGTGTAAATTATTCAGGTGTTGGATATTTGTATTTGGATTATTTCTTTGGTGGCCGGTGAATTTATTCGGCATGTTGTGTAATTATGATTAAGTTTATTTTCATTCAGTTGTGTGAATGGTTTATATTAATTCCGCATGTATTGTTTTGTTTAATCAAAAAGTTAAAATTGGCACCAACTTTTGGAATACAAGGTGGTTAGTAACTTCTAAAAAGTTTTCGACAGTGATGCTAAGGATGATCCAACTGGGATTCCTGTTTTAATTTGGTATAGGACTGATCACCCGGTATTTTATTAGGCGGGGTGTCAGAGATGGTATCAGAGCATCAGGTTCTAGTGTCCTTAGTATCTGTGCGGATTTTCACGCTTCGGTTTAGCAATCTTTGATATAGAGCCCTATCATAGGATTGTTGTATTCTCATACGTATGCGCATATACGTTCTTCTGCGAATTTATATCTGAAAGTGAACTCATACAATTCGATTCTCATTCCAGATGACGCCCAGGAGAGGGAGAGCAGCTAGGGAAGCATGTGGAGGTGAGACGAGGGAGGCTCGTCAGGAGTAAGAGTTACGACAGCAACTAACAAAGATAATTTTGGCAGCACAGGTGACCGAACTAATGGCGCGGGCGATTGAAACGACGGTAGTCGCAAACGACAAGGTACTTTCCACGGGATCCGCCACAAGTGTTAGTGGCATCGGATGTTCAGACTCACGCGGGGTCGTTGGGGTGCAAACAAGAAAGAGAAGTTATTTTCAGTGGGAACCCACCAGAGTCGCGAGGAGGTTCGGGTGTAGTACTAGCGTGTCAAGTAAGAGAGGTATCCAGCGTCACCTACGCATGGGAGATTGCGAGGGGGTGCGAAAATAAATGCTAACCACTTTTAATTAGTGGGAGCGGCACTACAGTGGTGGGGGTCGATCACCACAGTTGAGGAAAGGGACACACTAACTACTGCAGAGTTTTGGGTGCGGTTCGACCGCAAGTATTTTTCCTTCAAATGTCGAGATCGAAATGAGGAGAAAATTTTGTGAGGAGACTCAAAGGGAGACCATTCAGTGGTCGATTACGAGGAAGATTTCACACGTTGGCAAATTTTTACCGGATGAGGTAAGCGAGGAAAATAGGAAAAAAGCAAAGTTTAGGGATGGGTTAGTCTGGAGAATCAGACAACATTAAATTGATAATTTCGCATTAATAGGTTATACTGATGTCATTAACGTAACACTCCGGCACTGTTGGGAATATCGCTTCCACGCGAAGGGAAGCGGGAAGGGAGTGGGGATTAACTAGTCGGATGAGGCAGAAGGGAACAATACCAGTGGGGTATCCCAGCAGAAGACTGGGGGAGATCAGGGGCAGGATTTTCGGTAAGGAAATCATGCCAAACGATCTAGAACTGGAGGCTATCGGCGGGATGGCCAGGAATTCCAACAAGGTTGGCATGGAAGGAAGCAGTGGCAGGGTGAACATATTAGAAAGTGTTTCGTTTGTGGGAAAAGCGAGACACATGAAGAGATATTGCCTTAAGCGAGGCAAGGGTCAACTATAGGACGAGGTCCTGGATGTACAGCCACTAAAGCAAATCACGGGTGCATTCGGGCAGGGAGAAGCTGCTCCGAAAATCGAGAACCAGCCGTTGCAGCTGGAGTATAGAAGTAATTATTTTACCTTAGGGGCATGGGGTATATTGTTGAGTGACAAAGAGGATGTCACAGTATAAGACTTATTTTTCACTAGAGTTCGCAGGTGAGTCGAACTTAGTGGGTGCGTCGGCGGTAGCAGCCATAGCATGTGGGTAAACTTTCCGTAGGGTAGCGGAGTTCCTTAGTGTTCTTCATGGGAGAGTGGAGGCGTACACTGAGTGATTGGTTGAATTATGCGAGGAATGACTACTTTCGTGAATTATGGGAGTAGGGTTGATAATACTTTTTAAACATCGGCTGGATAGCGATGGAATTTAACTATTGTGGATAGTGGAGTTAAATTTTAGTGTCCGCGACACCAGGGTATGGTTGGTACTAGGTATCACCGGAGAGGGCGTATAGCCTATATATATGTGGATGTATATATGTTGTATTACATGGTGTTATAGCACATAGTGAGGTTTTGTGTTCTCACATTTTATCCCGGTAAGTGGGGATGTTTAATGAAGTGAATCAGGGTGGTTAAATTAATTTTCGAGCAAAGAGAGATAGCTCGGGGTTTACTTTGCGCAAGGACTAGTGGTAGTAAGGGCGCGGTATTATGTTGTCTTTGGTAGCATAAGAGTAAGTGTATATACTTTTGTGTTGAGAGATAAGTATTGATGGGGAGATGTTTGGACGTAGCACATGGGTTGAGTACCCGGGTAGTAGATATATATGTATATATATATATATGTAATATGACTATGGGTTCGAAGTTATATTACGGGTTACGACTAGCATAGTCGGGTAACTTTCGTGCGGTAGAGCGCGGGGATAGGGTGTATGGGCACCCGGGTTAATTAAGGCAAAATTTTGTGCGGTTAAGCACGGGTATAGGGTGTATGGGCGCCCTGGAAAAGTTAAATGCATACTTGTGTAACGTATGGTTAGAATCGGATGGGATAGATATAGCGGGCTTGGAGGCACTTGACTAGTGAGTAAGATGTGAATATCGAAACACTAGGTTTATCTTCATTTCGAGGACGAAATTCCTTTGTAAGGGGGGAAGTATGTAACACCCCGTATTTTTGTGCATTTAATATTTAATTAATCCGGGATTTTAAATTACTGGTGTGTTGTAATTTTAATTGAATTAATTATGAAAATATATTTACTTAAATATTAATCGGGAAGTGAATGGTTAATGTTTAGGGAAATTTATTTACTAAGTGAATAGTAATAATTTAATTACGTCATTTCGAGTATTAATGACGAGGTGTACACTTATCCCAGCCGGGAGTCGGTATAGACTAAATGGGGTGTGAGATAAGGATTTTTATAAATTAATTCGGATGTCAATTCTGACTGCGCGGTTGAGTCCGGATGGGTCGAGATAGTCAGAAAAGAGTACCCGGGGGTAGTAATTGGGTCTCGGGATATTTTTGGGCATAGCCGGGCCCACACGGGGTGAGTTGGGCCACTTTAATTAAGCCCATTAGGTGAAAAACGGGATTAAGGGTTTTTAACCTAATGGGGAGATTAGGAAATCAGCAGCCAACACAACTCTAAACCTAGGGTTTGAGAGGGGACTTGGGGGAAAGCAAATCAAGAACAAATTGGAGGTTTTTGGAGCCAAATTGAGGGACGACAACAACGGATCAGACACTACAAACACTTTGAGGCAAGTGGTTAACTGTTTTGATTCTTAAAGCATGATAATCAATTCATATCATAGTGATGTGTGTATGAAAATTCGTTTTGGGGTGTAAATGGGTACAAAATGGGGTTTTTGTTTTTGAAATACTTGAATGAGATTCAAAGAAAGATTTAGATGGGTGATTGATATCTGAATATGTATATATGATTTGAACGAGAAATCC
Organism: Sambucus nigra; assembly: GCA_949130495.1. Taxonomy (NCBI): domain Eukaryota; kingdom Viridiplantae; phylum Streptophyta; class Magnoliopsida; order Dipsacales; family Adoxaceae; genus Sambucus; species Sambucus nigra. The sequence continues at coordinate 124,161,487 of OX422217.1, read as the reverse complement.
AGAACATAAAAGAGTGGACATCGAAACTAGAAATTGGGATTTAAAATAGATAATTGAATTTTATGGAGTAAGACCCATTTCAAAAATTATGAGATAATTAGAGAAGTTGATTATCTTAATGGTCTCTATGATGGATAGGATGTGGATTAACCATGTGTAGATGATGGGATGATGTAATTAGAGGTTTAATTTATGGTTTAAAAACCTTGAAGTTCGTTAATGGTGGAAAAACAGTGGGGAAGAAGAGCTGTAACGAAGGGGTCGATCGATCGATCGATCGGGGGCATCGATCGATCGATGATGGGAAAATCTGGGCAGTTCGGCCATTTTGTTATAAAAAGGGAAATTTATTAAAAGTTAAATTCCAAACATTTATTTAGTGATAAATAAATATGAAACAAATATTCCTAGAAATTATGGGAGAAAGAAATTGGACTAGGATGAATTTATGTGGGACATTTAATGGATAAATTTGAGAGACTTTATTCCAAAATAGTGAGGTACGGATCAAGTGAGTGAATCCGGGTATATTGGTAAAGCGACCCAAGGTAGTGAATTAAGTTTGGAGATAAACTAATTAATTTAGAGTCGGGATATAGACTCGGGAAATATTATGATACGGACCAAGTAAGTGAGTCCGGGGATAATGGTTAGGTGACACCAAGTTATTAAATTAATAAGAGTGATAATTAATTTAATGAGAGTCGGATTGTAGACTCGGGTAGTATTAAATTAATAAGTGTATTAATTAATTTAATTAGAGTCGGTTTGTAGAGTTGGGTAGGATTAAATTAATAACGGTGTTAATTAATTGAATTAAAGTCGGTTTGTAGACTCGGGTATGATTAAATTAATGGGTGAGATAATTAGTTTAATCAGAATCGGATTGTAGACTCGTGACGGGTACTTATTAATTAATGTGATAATTAATTATATTAGAGTCGGACCACAGACTCGGATTTTTTGTTGATTAATTAATGGGTAAATTAATTAAATTAGAGTCGGACGATAGACTCGGGGTGGCATTTAATTAATAAGTGTGTTAATTAATTTGATTAGAGTCGGATGATAGACTCGGGGAGGTATTAAATTAATATGTGTGTCAATTAATTTAATTAGAGTCGGGTGATAGACTCGGGAAGGTATTAAGTTAATAAGTGTGTCAATTAATTTAATCGGAGTCGGACCATAGACTCGGGGAAAGTATTATATAAATTAAAGAGTGAGTTAAAATTATTAGAGTCGGACCATAGGCTCGGGAAGACGATAAATTATTAAGTGAGTAAATTAGCTACATTGAGTCGGGCCACAGACTCAGGAAATTTCAGGTAGTGTACGGGACTTGGAGTACACGGTAAAGCCGGGGTTCATATTATATATATACGGTGTAGTGATAGTATATATATATACATGTATATATTGTGTGTGATATTAAATTACAGGCAGTGTACGGGATTTTGAGTACACGGTAAAGTCGGGGTTTATATTATATATATATACAGTGTCGTGATAGTATATATATATATATACGTGTATTTATTGAGCGTGACACTAAATATCAGTGATTAGATATTTATTAAATTTATATACTCTAATGCTATCAAGGGAGGTTGCGCGATGTGGGTGAATCCCCTAGCTTGAGGAGTAGGGTGAGTAAATCCCCAGGTCATAGCGTCCGGTATATATGGGCGAGGGATTTATCTCACTTTCAGGGAAGGAAAATGACCGCCTCCACTTCGTTTATATTTTGGTCCAAGTTGGAGAGCGATTCTAACTTGGGGAAACTAGGTTTTGTGAGCACACCTAGTGAGATAGCATTCTAGAGGGAATCGTCCGGTGAGGGTAAACTCGGAAGGATGGATACACGTATGATATATGTGTGGATGTTATTAAAGGTACGTATAATATGGTAGTAAATATTATATGTAGGTAATAATACAGTGCGTGATGTATTTACCTTATATAACTCGGGTTACAGTTATATGCTGTTAATTAATGAGAAATTAATTAAGTTAATTATTGGTGGAAATAATACAGTGTGTGATGTATGTACTTTATATAACTTGTGACACGGTTATATGCTGTTATTGAAGAGGAATTAATTAAGTTAATTGTGAAATAACCTATAATTCAAGAATCATTATACTCGGGTTAGAGTAGTATGGCAAGGGAAGGTTATACTATGACTAGTTGGACGGGGTAGTACAACTAGGTGGGGTTAAGGTAACCGGTAGGTGTGCACAATAGTGGAGGGGTGAGAATGTCCTCAAGGGAGTGCGACACTAACTTAAATATGAAGCGCATTCATGCATTTTAAATTACTGCAGTTAATTCACTTGCTAAATATTTTCAAAATGTTTTGGGTTCTAACCCTTGCTATAAAACCATTTTCAAAACCTTTTAGGTGTCCAGCCACAGGGACGCCAGGATTGATATTCTATTCCAGGGACACGGAGCTGCGGCATATGTGGATGCTAGCAGGAGTTTGGATTAGACGCATCATTCATTCATTCATTCCTAGAGTAGGAATCTTGTATCAGTTTCAGTTTTATTTAGGGCTTGTCGCCCAGACTTCTCGGTACAGTTTTCAGGTGTAAATTATTCAGGTGTTGGATATTTGTATTTGGATTATTTCTTTGGTGGCCGGTGAATTTATTCGGCATGTTGTGTAATTATGATTCAGTTTATTTTCATTCAGTTGTGTGAATGGTTTATATTAATTCCGCATGTATTGTTTTGTTTAATCAAAAAGTTAAAATTGGCACCAACTTTTGGAATACTAGGTGGTTAGTAAGTTCTAAAAAGTTTTCGACAGTGATGCTAAGGATGATCCAACTGGGATTCCTGTTTTAATTTGGTATAGGACTGATCACCCAATATTTTATTAGGCGGGGTGTCACACCTTGTGTTTCCTCATATGAATTTGTTGATAAGAACCTTGTGATGAACCTCAGATGTGGATGTGCAGAGGATCGTAATTAATAAAATGTGGGGCGAAAATTGGAGAAATTGTTTTACTTTTGGGAGAGAGAATAAATCTTCATAGAAGGGATAATGCAACTGTTGAGCGATTTAATGGATGAGGGAAAAAGACAAGAGACGAGGGCAGAAGAGGGAAAGGACGCCCAATGTAGTTATTATATTTTTATTTTTCGCTTATACTTATGTTTCGCTTATAGTGTAAATGAAATGTCGAACCAGACTTGAGTCTGGTAAAAGGGGGAAGCGTAAATGTATTGCAAGGTTGACCTTGGTTCTAGACTCATGGATAAGTTATTATTTAAAAAAATGAGGGCTCAATGGAGAAAAAATGAACAATATAATAAACCAAAAATTCGATAGAGTTTTTCATTGTAATCGAGTAATCTAGATATGAGTTTCCTAGTGTATGAGGGTTAATGCGGTGTTTAGGTACGAGCTTTCCCCCTTGTCATGACTCCACATATACCTCTTGACTATAAGCGCAATCATTCATTAGTTCATGTGGAAACCATTTTATTTGCTAAAGTGTAAGTGAACCACCTTATTATATTCCTTGTGGTGACGATACATGTGAGGAAAAATTAATATACCCGAAGTACGTGAGCGAGATCCCGGGACATACATACATGACCAAGATCCTGGGACATACCTTCCGTAATGCATATGATGAAGCAGTGCGATGCATGGGGAATCGTTTGATATACATTGAGGGTATATGATAAAAGGAGAGTGGATCTCTATCTCTTATGTCCACTGCACCCTACCGGGCCTGCGATCCATCATGAAGAAATCTCCCAGTGCATGCCAAAAATAGGGCGAGTACTCGTTGTTTTGTGAATGTTGTGTGTAAAATGCATGAGTCTTATTAGTATATTATTCACATTCTATTTGTGACGCATGTATAGAGAGGAATACATAAGTATGGATAACATAAAAAACATGTGTATACAAGTAAGTATAATAGGATAAGATGGCATATGATATAAGATGGCATGTGAAACACAAAAGCATCATATTTATATATATGGAGCATGTGAAGGACATGAAAAAAAGATATGCAATGAAAAACATATATACAATTAGAACATGGAGTGAAGATATATGCAAGGCGCATTTAACAAGAAAAGAAAGAAATAATAAAACCCCACATAAAACACAGTCTAGTTCTTAAATGTCCCCAACGGAATTATGTAACACCTCGTGTTTTCATAATAATTATTTTGAAATAATTTAATTAAATAAAATTTATGAACAAATTGCTTGAATGTGATATGCACGTTTATATGATTCATTTATGCCAAATGCGTGTATTAGTAGATAAATAATTGCATGTTAATTAAATTTTTATTATGCCGTGATTAAACATAATAAAATGTGTAACTTGGGTAGATATCGTTTGGGCTCATTTCAGAGTGAATTGGAAACTTTTTTTAAATGTTTTAAACATCTTAAGTTGGGACTGGAGCATAGGTACACCATTAGGGGAGTTATTGGATCAACCAAGGAAGTATTTCAGGCTAATTTGGGGGCCCAAAAAATTGGGGGTTAAGGTGTAATACGGGATTAAAGGTTAAAATGTGTTAATAACTAATCCAAACACTCATTTTCATCCATAAGAGAGCAGCCCTAGTAACCACACACCCCTTTGGAGAAGTTACTAAGGCTAGAGAGGAGAGGAAGAGCAAGGATTCAAGAGGGGAGGCTCAAATCATCAGTTTAAAGTAAGAATTCTCTTGATAAATCAATTGTAACTTATATATTAATTCATTTATACATTTTCTCATAACAACTCCAGGTTAAAAATTTAATTGATGACTATAAACAACATTTGGAATGAACTCTAGGATTTTTTAGAATTAATCTGGAAATACTGATGTTTAAAAGTTAAAATGTTTTGGTGACAAACTCGAAATTGATGTGTGTTATTGGGAAGTTGAATATTAGAATCCATGTGGTCGGATTGTTATTTTGGATAATTACAATTCATGTGTTGATCCCTGTAAATTTGAAAATGTTTGATAAAAATTATGAATAAAAGTCGGGTTAGATGAACTCTAGTGTTTAGATTCGAATTCTTGAATCCTTGGGGCATGATCTTAGATAGTTTGTTTATATGACCACATAAATTATGTTTATTGATCACGATGGAATTATAATTCTTGAAATATAAGGTTATAGAACATTAAAGAAAAAATTGGGATTTTAAGTATGAAACTTGTGTAGGGAAAACACAATAGTTCCGGGTTCTGCCAGAATTCGAATCGATTCAGCCTTCCAGGCGAATCGATTCGGCTCTAGATGCGAATCGATTCGTCTCCAGGGCTTGGGTCAGGTTTGAACCGAGGAAACGTTCGGGGGATTTTTATCAACTCAAGTGAGTATGAGGGTGGTCATCCAAGTGAGTAGATATTTAGTTAAAAATAGTTTTGTGTCACTATTTATTATTTGGACAATTTAATAATTAACTAGATGGTTAATTCTTAAAGTAAGGGTATTATATGGAGATTGATGAAACTCACTGGAGGGTAATTATAGGGATAATCATTTGTAGATATTATGTTCTACATATATGTATGTATTATATGCCTGAACATAGCCATGTTCATGAACGACCTATCGGTTGGGATTGCGTACGTCTTTAGGACTGTAGCACACAGCGGCACAGGTGGGATATACATTGTGTAGGCCGTTATTATAGGTCCTATGCGACGGCACCACTTACACTTGTGACACCCCGCCTAATTAAATACCGAGTGATCAGTCCTTTATTAAATTAAAATCAAGGTGAACGGTTGGTTCATTCTTAGCATCACTATCGCAAAATAAAATTTTCAATTTAAACACCCTAAATAATTAAGCTAAGTGTCAAAACAATTTAAAGTCTTATTTTCATTTTATTAAATTCCAATATCAAAACCTTTTTAATAAACAACAGTTTAAGAATCACATAAATACTAAGGATGGCAATTAACACACAAGAATTAAACCATCTAGATAAACAAAACCAAGATTAAGAACTATAAATGAAATCATCGTGACAAGAGTTAACTCCCAAAGGGTACCAAATACTGGAAATATAAATAAACATAAATCCCTGACAAATCCAAACGGAATAGGAAAACGGGCGACACATGCCCTACCTAAGTAGAACTAAAATAAGAACATAATCAATGAAGAGGTCGTCTAAAGTAAGGGCCTGCATCTCCCACATAAGCTGCAGCACGTCCAGTACAAAAAATTTATGCGTGACGCCCCTATGGCTGGGCACATGTAATACATACATATATATATATATATATATACAAGAGAGAGAAAAAGACAGGAAACGGGTTAGAGCCCGAGTGTAAAATAGTTTAAAATAGTTTAGTAGGTATTGAAAATGCTTATCGGCTAATGTAGCAACCATGTTAGTATGGGACACTCTCTTGAGAATCCTCACCTCTCATGTAGTGTGCACGCCTATCGTACTAATAAATCTCATAAGTCTTTTTAACTTATTCCCGTGAAGTTTTATCCCGAGAAGTAAAAAGGTTAGGCTATTTAGTTTAGAAAAATCAATCTCTTCAAGATTTATTACGTTACTTAGAATAACTCAGTACCAATACAAAGTTCCTGAACACTTATTATAGAGTTGGAGCATTTATTCATTACTTAACTACTTATACACACAATAGAAAGTTTCTATATATAAGTATATATATATTAGTCACTCATATAATATATATACTATCAGCACCCCACATAAAATCCATGGTGCTGGTATACTCTGCTATCAAGTCCCCGTATCACTCGTACTAAGGTAATTACTAGTTCGGAATCACTCTCGAACTGTATTAACACAATACACACAAAATGGAGGCGAAGCTTAGTTCCAAGTCACAAAGAGGTTAGCACATACCCCTCACGTCTCTTAGGACCGTCTGACTATCATTATCAGATAGCTTGTACCAAGGAATCCTATGCTCTAGGGTACCATTCAATATCCCCCATAAAGGTCCCATCGAGATATGACTGTCCCGGCGCGGCAACCTCCGTGATAGCAAGTAGCGCGGGTATGATTACACACAAGCATAATATAAATATATACACATGTACTCGGTCATATATATATATTCTAATTTTTCCGATTAGGTTCGCCCACGACCCAACAATAATAATTAATAACCGCACTTAGTACAAATTTTACCCAATTATCTCGCATAAAGGATTCATCTCGTTTATTCTCACTTATAATTATTTCATACTTACTTCTCATCTCTCGAAGTATTCTCTCTTACTAAATATAATTTTAGTAGGTATACCCTCTCTAACCTCCTGGTCTACTTCTTTCACGAGTCTCTCAATTCTTTAATAAACGTACGCACAATTTCCATTGTGTGACGAAACCCCCCGTTAAACCACAATTTCATCCCATATATAATTTCACTCAACGGAGTTTACTTAGACCCTACTGGTCCTCTTTATGACCCATTTTATTCTTTAAATAATATTCAAGGGTTCCTACGTATTCTAACCGGATTAAACAAAAGGGGACAAATATGCAGTTTTCCCGGAGGGGTCGATGGTTCGAGTAAAGGGGTCGATCGATCGACACTCTTGGGTCGATCGATCGATCAAGCAGGTATTCTGAATTCTGCTATTGTGAACTACGGGTTTTCTTCTCCAACCTCAACCAAAACTTCATTAACGATCCCCAAACTCCCAAACAAAATTATTAGAGGTTACATATACCTATATATATGATTTCCTACGTGAAACATGTACAAATTCATCAAAGGTATTGAATTAATGGGTAAATCATCGTAATTATCAAGAACCCTAATTTTTCATAAAACTTCCATTCTTCAAATTCTTTTCCAGATTTCTTGCTTCTAAACCAATACAATTTCGTGGGTAATTGTCACCCCCTAACCCCATTAGGATATAATTAACTAAATAGTTCACAAACCACATTTATGATTTATTTAGTAATACATATTGAAACAACTACAAGGTTAAAATGCGAAATACTAAAAATCCAATCGTTTTATGGAGATATAATTTAAACAGAACTCACATACCATTTAACTTAATTACAACTAGAACGATGTATAAAACAAAACTAATAAGACCCTACTACTATTTACTCAACCTCCTAGACCCGGCAGTGGCAGCTTCAGAACCCAAAAATGTAAACATATAAAATCATGAGTTTAAAAACTCAGTGAATGTACTACATCTCTATATAGTAAAAGAACTATTTTAACATCTCAACATATCAATATATATCCACCTCTGTGCCAAATTAGGCCATATACATATCCGGAGTTAATAAACCCCACATCTCCTGCCCGTAGGCAATAATCATATCCATAGGTTTTAATAACCTAGCATTTCCTAAATTGCATAGCAACTCAACATATCTTGACTTTTATAAAGCCATATCATCTCAACATCTCTTGACTTTTAATAATCCATAACATCTCAAAATATCATGACTTTTAATAAGCCATATCATCTCGATATATTATACATGCACATCACATCCAAAATCAACTCACTAAGTACACTCACATTGGGCTGTCAACTAGGTATTCACGTTTCCCTCGGGTGGAGCTGAACTGGGTTGATTTGACCTTACACCTGTTAATCCAACTAAATCAGTAATGAATCTCAATCATAAGTATTATCTTAACATATCTATGTAACTTTCAATGGCTATACAACAACAATGTAATTCTACTCAAGTCACATTCCATGAAACATGTGTAACGACAAAACCATGGTATACATGTTGATAAAGTTATGGACATTCAACCGTAGGAAATACCTCATAAGGAATTTATAACTAAACCCAAGCAAATATGAAATCATACTTCTCAATGTATATACACATGAAACATGTACTCAAAATACTCTTTGGAAAGAGGAGATAACAATATTCTTTTATGGGTTATCCAGTATGGCCTCAAATTATTGTCCTCTATACTCAACCATCCTATATTCATAAATTGTACAAATACGGGTATCCAACCTTATCAATATGAAAACATATATGAATATACTTTCCAGTACAAGTGACGGTGTAATTTTTCAAGCTTCCTAGGGCAAGTTATGACCATTTCTTTACAATACAAGAAATTTTCCCTACAAGTTCCTCTATTGTTCCTTCAAATTCCATGGATTTTCATAATTTTTCTCCAAAATAACATTCCATGATTTTCAACCTATGTTCATTGCACATACTTAATAGTACAAATTTAAAGTTTCATAATTTTTGGACTTCATTTTCTATCTCAAAATCTTGGCCAAACTCAGGGCATATCGAAATGAAATATACAGACACCAACTATATACCAACTTGCAACCATCACTAAGGCCTAACCACAAGGAGTTAAAATCTAATTCTCAAATATAATATGAATATATGAGTCTAATTTCATATCCAATTGGAATTTCTGAATTACAGTAAGCACACAAAAATATATGCAAGTTATAATACAAGGGGTTTCAATACAAAGCAATATAACCTATAAACACCACTTATCTCACATAGGAACCAATACATATTATCACAAAGGATAATATAATTTTTATCAATAATTCACGATTTATATACTTTGAAATAAGTATAATACAAGATTAAAACAATATTAATCACAAACTTATACCTTGGAAACACTTTAAGGATTTTCTTGGAATTTTCCTAGCTTTCTTGTAATCTTTCTTCCTTAAACTTCTACTTTCTCTTTCCTTAAGCTTAAATCTCTCAAAACTGAACCTAGGGCTATATTTTCTGAAGAAATAAGTTAAAGGGAGAGGTTTAAGTCGGCCAAGGCTGCCTCTCATGCCAACCAATCAAATTAAAACATTTGGTTTACCAAAAGACAATTTACCACTTAAGGGAATGGGCATATTTGCCCCTTCTTCGTAAATTCGGCCTAGCTTCTTACTCGAAATCTGTTTGATGAACCGTTTGTTTTGCCGAAAACCTAACTCATATATATACAACTATATAGTTTTCACCTTGAGTCAATTGTTACCTTATAAGGGTTAAAACTAGTCTCCAACAGGAACATTTCTACCGAAAATAAGAAAATTTTGTGTTTGGAAATAATTCGACATTTCATGATTTATGAAAGTAGGATTATACTAATAACGATCGCTTAAAATTAGATATACTAATAACAAATTATTCGTATCACATAATATAAGCATGATTTAAATATAATTTATCATAATTATATCCGGGTTGTTACAACCTCCCCCCTAGAAAATTTCGTCCCCGAAATTTAATATGAAGTTCACTTACCAAACAAATGGGGATACTATTTCTTCATGCTATGCTCCGTTTCCCAAGTTGCTTCTTTAATACCATGGCTCATACACATAAATTTAACTAAGGGAATAACTTTATTTCTCAATACTTGTTCCCTACGATCATTAATTTCCATTGGTTCCTCGATGTACGACAAGTCTTCCTTCAGTTCAATTGGTTGAGTTTTCAATTGATGAGATGGATTCGCCGAATACTTATGAAGCATAGATACGTGAAGCACATCATGTAAACGGGATAAATCTGGAGGTAATGCTAATCTATATGCCAGGTTCCCAATTTTTTCCAACACTTCATATGGTCCAATGTATCTTGGACTTAGTTTCCCCCTTTTTCCAAATCTCATAACGCCTCTCCATGGTGAAATACATAGGAATACAAAATCTACCTTTTGAAATTCTGATGGATACTTCCTCTTATCTACATAAAATTTTTGCCTACTTTGCGCTATCTTTATCCGTTCCCAAATTATTTTAATCTTTTCGGTTGTCATATCTATCAATTCAGGACCCAAGATTTTCCTTTCACCTACTTCATCCCAACATAATGGCATTCTGCATCTCCTCCTATATAAAGCTTCATAAGGAGCCATACCAATGGTGGACTGATAAATATTATTATATGCGAATTCCATCAATGGCAAATGATCATCCCAACTACCTTTGAAGTCAAATACTCGTAATATGTCTTCTAATATTTGAATCGTTCTTTCTAATTGCCCATCGGTTTGTGGATGAAATGCAGTACTAAACTTGAAACTTATGCCCATGGCGTTCTGTAAATGAGCCCAAAACTTAAAAGTGAACGTTGGATCTCTATCTTATACTATTGACACTAGTGCCCCATATAACCGGATAATCTCATCAACGTATATATGTGCATACTTGTCAATAGTGTAGGTTGTCTTAACTGGAAGAAAATGAGCTGACTTTGTCAATCTGTCTGCAATCATCCAAATAGAATCATGCCCCTTTGGTGATCGGGGTAATCCTGTAACAAAGGCCATCGTTATATGCTCCCACTTCCATTCCTGAATATGCAATGACTGCAATAATCCTGCCGTCTTCTGATGCTCCACCTTCACTTGCTGACATACTAAATATTTAGCTACAAATTCTGCAATATCACGTTTCATATTATTCCACTAGTAATACTCTTTCAAATCTCTGTACATTTTGGTACCTCTAGGATGCATAGAGTAAATATAAATATGTGCCTCTTCTAATATATCCTTCTTTAAGGGTGGATCATTCGGTACACAAATCCTATTTTTATAACACAACGATTCATCATTCTTAATTTCAAAGTCACTATCTTTACCATCCAGGACATCTTGTTTCTTCTTCTCAAGGAATGGATCATTGACCTGCGAATTCCGTATGCATTCTGCCAGTAAGGGTCTCACTGTAACGTGTGAAATTAACGCCGCCATTTCAGTTAAGTTCAACTCTACTCCCATCAGTCTTAATTCCATAATATTGCCAACCCGCGCACATTGAATACAAGATAACCTCCCCAATGACTTCCGACTTAGAGCATCTACAACAACATTGGCCCTCCCTGAATGATGGTGAATGGTACAATCATAGTCTTTAATTAACTCCATCTAACGTCTTTGTCTTAAATTCAAGTCTCTCTGTGTAAATAAATATTTCAAACTTTGATGGTCAGTGAAAATTTCACACGTCTCTCCATATCAATGATGTCTCCATAATTTTAAGGCAAAAATAATAGCCGCAAGTTCTAAATCATGTGTAGGATAATTACGTTCATGCGTCTTTAACTGTCAAGATGCATAAGAAATTACCTTTCCATTTTGCATGAAAACACAACCCATACCCTGATGTGAAGCGTCAGTATAAATCACAAAACCTTCTCCACTGGATGGAACAATGAGAACTGGAGCTGATACTAGCCTATTTTTCAACTTTTCAAAGCTTTGCTGACATTTATCACTCCACACAAATTTCACTTCCATTCGGGTTAATTTAGTCAATGGTAAGGCTATAAATGAAAACCCCTTTATGAATCTGCTATAATATCCACCCAATCCTAGGAAACTCCTTATCTCCGTTACATTTCTTGGTCTTTCCCATTGCACAATTGTCTCTACTTTCTTAGGGTCAACATAAATTCCATCTCTTGAAATAACATGCCCCATAAATACTACTTGATTTAACCAAAACTCACATTTGCTAAACTTAGCAAATAATTGACTATCTTGCAAAACTTGCAATACAACTCTTAGATGCTGCTCATGTTCCTCTTGGCTAGGTGAGTATATCAAAACATCATCGATAAAGACAATAACAAACGAATCTATGAAAGGATGAAATACCCAATTCATTAAATCCATAAACACTACAGGAGCATTTGTTAACCCAAATGGCATTACTAAAAATTCATAATGACCATAGCGAGAATGAAAAGTTGTCTTAGAAATGTCACAATCTCTCACTCTAAATTGATGATAATCCGATCTCAAATCAATTTTTGAAAACACTTTAGCACCCTGTAATTGATCAAACAAATCATCAATAAGAGGCAATGGATATTTCTTTCGAATAGTTACCTTGTTCAACTGCCAATAATCAATGCAAAGTCACATAGTCTTTCTTTTTCACAAATAATACCGGAGTACCCCATGGTGATACACTGGGTCGAATAAAACCTCGATCTAGCAAATCTTGCAGTTGAACCTTTAACTCCTTTAACTCCACAGGTGCCATTCTATATGGAGAAATAGAAACTGGAGCTGTACCAGACACTAAATCAATAGTAAACTCTACCTCTCTGCTAGGTGGCAATCCTGGTAATTCATTTGGGAACACATATGCAAAATCCTTAACTATTGGGATATCTTTTAATTTTTACAATTCCCTATTTGTATCCACAATATATGCTAAAAAGCCTTGACAACCCTTATTTAACATGTTCCTGGATCGAAGGGCAGAAATAAGACAATTTGGAACCACATTTCTTTCCCCAGTAAATTTGAATTCTTCCTCCCCCGGCATATTAAATGTAAGCCATTGCGAAAACAGTCAATCGATGCATGGTAGGAAGATAACTAGTCCATACCCAAGATAATATCAAAATCTCGAATATCTAGTGGAATTAAATCAATGGTCAACTCCCTCTCCCCCACATACAATACACAATTTTTATACACAAGCTCCACTAACATCACATCCCCCATAGGTGTAGAAATATATAAACCACAATCTAGATAAGAATATAGTCTACCCAAATGGATAGTAAATGACAGTGCTACAAATGAATGAGTAGAACCTGGATTAACAAGCACATAAGCATGTTTATTCATGACAGAAAATGTACCTGTCACCACATCTGGAGTAGCCTGAGCATCCTGTAAATTCATAGAAAATATTCTTCTCGGAGCCCTGGAACCACTAGCCTGTTCTCTACCTCCTCCCCTCCCTATGCCTCCAAGTGATGAGCCTCGACTAGTAGTAGATGATTAAATACCTCCCAGTAGCATAGGACAGTTCTTTTTGGTGTGACCAATTTGATGACAGTGATAACACTCTACCCCCTTTAACTTGGGATAATCTGGACTGATATAGCCCTCTGCTTTGCAAAAATAACATGTAACGAGCTTAGACTGATCATTGTCATTCTCCTGTTTTCTATTTTGTTGGCCCATCGATCCTGCACCCCTAAAACTGCTTGGTGTCCTATTCTGAACATAATTTCCACTCCCTCTACCACGCTGAAATCTTTAACTCCCCTATTTCGAGTATTCTATATTGCCTTCCTTTTACTGAGATGGATCAAATCTACTCCTCTTTCCCCTTTGTTCCCTATTATTTATTGCATCATTAACATCTCCTTCAACCATCATAGCTTTGTTATTTAATGAAGTATAATCTACCATTTTGAGTGCAGTGAGTCTAGACTTGAGATAACCAAATTCAACCCATCCTGAAATCTGTGCATTTGTCCTCCTCATTGTGTAAGAAACGTAATGAAAATCGAGACAAAGATATAAATTTAGGTTTATACTCCCTGACCGAAATATTCCCCTGAGTCAATGATAAAAATTCTCTCTCTTTTTTCTTATGATACATGCGAGGAAAATACTTTTCATATAAGACTTTAATAAAGGAATCCCAAGTAATTACCCCACCTCCCTCCGAAGTAAGCAATATATGTTTGGAAGGCTCCCATCAATATTTAACTTCGCCCTTTAACATGAAAGTAGCCAAAATTACCTTATGCGCGCCAGGTACATTCATCACCTCGAAGAGAGTTTCGGTGTCTCTAACCCAAGCCTCAACTTCTAAAGGATCTAGAGAACCTGAGAATGCTGGGGGGTGGGGGGGTGGGGTTCAATTTGATAAACTTCTCGTACAGAGTATTCTTCTCCTCTCGTCGTGTCTCCCTTTCTCTTCTGGCCAAAGTCTGCTCCTCCAAGTACTTGGTTTGTTGTTCTGCTATTTGCATCATAAACATGTTTTGTTGTTCTGTCATTAAAGTCATGGCACGAGCCATTTTCTGCATATCTGTAAGTTGTTCAGGATCCCCCTCTACATTATTTGGATTTTATTGATTTACTGTATTTGAAGACTCCTCATCCACCCTCTCATGAACATTTGCTCCTTCCATATCTCACTATCTGTCATAAACCACAATTGCAGAAATAAGAATGCGACATTTATATCTAACATAATGGTTAGTATTTCTCACAAGTTAATATAAATTACCCACACCACACTATTTCTGCCACTTCCACATGTAGACTCTCTAACCCCAGAATATAAAAACCTAAAGCTCTGATACAAAAATCCCATTAGGATATAATTAACTAAATAGTTCACAAACCACATTTATTATTTATTTAGTAATACATATTGAAACAACTACAAGGTTAAAATGCGGAATACTAAAAATCCAATCGTTTTAAGGAGACATAATTTAAACAGAACTCACATACCATTTAACTTAATTACAACTAGTACGATGTATAAATCAAAACTAACAAGACCCTACTACTATTTACTCAACCTCCTAGACCTGGCAGTGGCAACTTCAGAACCTGAAAATGTAAACATATAAAACCATGAGTTTAAAAACTCAGTGAATGTACTACATCTCTATATAGTAAAAGTACTATTTTAATATCTCAACATATCAATATATATCCATCTCTGTGCCAAATTAGGCCATATACATATTCGGAGTTAATAAACCCCACATCTCCCGCCCGTAGGCAATAATCATATCCATAGGTTTTAATAACCTAGCATTTCCTAAATTGCATAGCAACTCAACATATCTTGACTTTTATAAAGCCATATCATCTCAACATCTCTTGACTTTTAATAATCCATAACATCTCAAAATATCATGACTTTTAATAAGCCATATCATCTCGATATATTATACATGCACATCACATCCAAAATCAACTCACTAAGTACACTCACATTGGGCTGTCAACTAGGTATTCACGTTTCCCTCGGGTGGAGCTGAACTGGGTTGATTTGACCTTACATCTGTTAATCCAACTAAATTAGTAATGAATCTCAATCATAAGTATTATCTTAACATATCTATGTAACTTTCAATGGCTATACAACAACAATGTAATTCTACTCAAGTCACATTCCATGAAACATGTGTAACGACAAAACCATGGTATACATGTTGATAAAGTTATGGACATTCAACCGTAGGAAATACCTCATAAGGAATTTATAAATAAACCCAAGCAAATATGAAATCATACTTCTCAATGTATATACACATGAAACATGTACTCAAAATACTCTTTGGAAAGAGGAGATAACAATATTCTTTTATGGGTTATCCAGTATGGCCTCAAATTATTGTCCTCTATACTCAACCATCCTATATTCATAAATTGTACAAATACGGGTATCCAACCTTATCAATATGAAAACATATATGAATATACTTTCCAGTACAAGTGACGGTGTAATTTTTCAAGCTTCCTAGGGCAAGTTATGACCATTTCTTTACAATACAAGAAATTTTCCCTACAAGTTCCTCTATTGTTCCTTCAAATTCCATGAATTTTCATAATTTTTCTCCAAAATAACATTCCATGATTTTCAACCTATGTTCATTGCACATACTTAATAGTACAGATTTAAAGTTTCATAATTTTTGGACTTCATTTTCTATCTCAAAATCTTGGCCAAACTCAGGGCATACCGAAATGAAATATACAAACATCAACTATATACCAACTTGCAACCATCACTAAGGCCTAACCACAAGGAGTTAAATTCTAATTCTCAGATATGATATGAATATATGAGTCTACTTTCTTACTCAATTGGTATTTCTGAATTCCAGTAAGCACACAAAAATATATGCAAGTTTGAATACAAGGGATTTCAATACAAAGCAATATAACCTATAAACACCACTTATCTCACATAGGAACCAATACATATTATCACAAAGGATAATGGAATTTGTATCAATAATTCACGATTTATATACTTTGAAATAAGTATAATACAAGATTAAAACAATATTAATCATAAACTTATACCTTGGAAACACTTTAAGGATTTTCTTTTAATTTTCCTAGCTTTTCTTGTAATCTTTCTTCCTTAAACTTCTACTTTCTCTTTCCTTAAGCTTGAATCTCTCAAAACTGAACCTAGGGCTATATTTCTGAAGAAATAAGTTAAAGGGAGAGGTTTAAGTCAGCCAAGGCTGCCTCCCATGACAACCAATCAAATTAAAACATTTGGTTTACCAAAAGACAATTTACCACTTAAGGGAATGGATAGATTTGCCCCTTGTTCGTAAATTCGGCCTAGCTTCTTACTCGGACATCTGTTTGATTAACCGTTTGTTTTGCCATAAAACTAACTCATATATTTACAACTATATAGTTTTCACCTTGAGTCAATTGATACATTATAAGTGTCAAAACTAGTCTCCAACAGGAACATTTCTATCAAAAATAACAAAATCTTGTGTTTGAAAATAATTCGACATTTCATGATTTACGAAAGTAAGATTATACTAACAATGATCACTTAACATTAGATATACTAATAACAAATTATTCACATCACATAAGATAAGCGTGATTTTAATATAATTTATCATAATTATATCCGGGTTGTCACAGTAATCCTCTACATATGTTGAGATTTCCAGAATATATCTATTTCCTCTAAAACATGTGATTTAAATTCTCCAAATCATTAAATTCTTTCATGAAACATGTGTTTAACAATCCTATTCTAACATGGGTGAAACATTAACTAAAATAAAAGCAATATATATACTTGCCTGGGATTCTAATGTCTGATTTGATGCTGATGAGGATATGACTGCGTTCCTCGTCTTACGATCTATGTTTTGGCGGCGGTGGTGGTGCAATCGAATGGGATCTTGGCCTTGGATTTCTTGGAAAGCTTCCTACCTTATTCTCTAATGGCCGTTCTTATGTTTCTGTGATTGTTAACTCTAAAAGCTAACCTCTAATAACTGATATATCTTAGAAAAATTCGTGGGTTTTGTTACCAAAAAATACAAAATGACTATAATACCCTCTTGGGATGCCAATTAGGCCTAAAAACACCCCGAGACCCAAACTAAACCCCCGGGTACACTTTTCTGATTATTTCGACCCTTCTGGACACGTTGGAGCACTCGAAAAGACCATATGGGTGACTTATAATTTATTTACTTTTATAATACTAATATAGTCCCGACACGACACGACACAAACGCATCGTGACTTAATTTCCATAATTGCCATATTATTCACTCGTGACAATATTAATAAAATCACTCTCATATATTACTTTACTCATCTAGTAATATTCAACAAATTCCCAATAATTACTAACTCTCGTCACGCTAGTAAATATTTAAAATAAAATTTTGAATTAATATTAAATTAATAACTTAATTAAATTTAATAAATCCCCAATTTTAAAAGCCATAAAAATACAGGTATTACATACTTCCCCTATAATAACGAAATTTCATCCCGAAATTCAGAAAAATAAGGTATACCTGGTAAAATAGATCTAGATACTTTATCAATACTCAAAACTGAGTTTAGGGTAAGGCGAATTACTATAGCCCCCTGCCTCACAGTAAGCTTATATAAGACTCTTAATACTATCAGTTATAGAGTCACGCCTTAATAACGACACTTCTCATTGTGCTCCAATTTGTTGCTATTCGAATAAGATGAGCCTACACATCATTGGCCCCCATTGTCTCAATATTACTGGGAGGCCGCACCTCACTACGTATCAATTACTCGTACTTATCTAAACACAAAACTCCCATTCTGAGAGAAACCATGGGAACATTTGACCACTCTTGTCGTTCTTCGAATCTCAATTTTTGGCGACGTAACTCTTACGACAGTCAAAAGTCACCTAAAATAGCCGTGGTAATTCCACCATAGTCATCAGACTCTAACTCGACCGATTAAAAGTTCTGATTATCCACTCACCTCTAAACAACTAGAGGGAGAATGGTTAAGGTTTTTCCACACGAAATTTCAATAAGCAGTTTGTCCATAATAAACAGGTACGAGTGTTTACACACTACGTTACCATTAGGTAATATCTCCTCCCAATTATCGTTATAAGCTTCACTTACTAACTATAAATGTGTGCGGATATGAAATGACCACAATGAGTCCAAAATTATGCTCCTACCACTCCACCAGTCGTTTATCACCTTTCGCCTACTCCTCGGGCTATAGGTCTTGTAACCTACTCCAAACTAAACGTCATCCCCATTGCTTCCTGAAATTCTGGTTTTGAAGTTGGGGTTCAATGATCCCATTCTAGTTCAGAACAATACCGGGAAGAACCCCTTATCGGCGTGATTCATATTTTCAAAGAAAGATTGGGGCATACTGTTTAATAGTGTATACCACCCAAAAGAATAATAGTTACTTTATTTTAGGTCAACTTGTTCCACACATTCTAAGGAACTCGTGACCTTATCTTGAGGTTGGCACCCCATCCAAGAAATTCACCAAGTTGTTCTCTTCCATTTTAGGAATCGTTGGCTTGCTAGAAAATTATTTGGTTGGCCCTCTTGTTCCAACCAGTTTCCATCTATGAGTGGTGCCCGCGGAGACTACTCACTATGTCCCGCTTAACATCGACTTCTACTTGTAATGTCTCACATTAAGTGACACTTAATACTCCCCTTCTTTCCTCAGCGTATACCGAAAGTTTCGGCTCGTGCACTTTTCTCCACGATGGGCACTGTTGAACCTTTTATACCTTACTAACATCATCATTACTTTTTCGTGAAGTCGCTTTCAACATTTGACTACATACAACTTCTCTCCGAGTGTTCTCCATAATAGTAAAATTTTACCCTTCTCAAGGAATACCCATAAATGGCTTCCCATAGCCTTCCAACTAAATTCGTGTGTGCTACTCTGATCGCACACGTATATATGGATTATCATCCTTCACACCACGCGTAATCCACTCTACCAGTTCCACTTCGTTATGTTACTCTCATGAACATATGTTCCATGCGTCTATTCCCACGTCCCTTCAACTCAGACGATTCAAGTAACAATTTACCAGGATGCCAACACACCATATAAACCGTGCATACTAGTGTAAGCATCACATACGCTTCACACATAAAATCAATTCTTTATTTCCCTTGTGCTCACAACTTGGTTACAATACTTAGGGTACTCTCAATCACCCTAGAAATTGAAAATTTTAAGTCCTCCTTATCATTGTTCCACCCTTCAACTCGTGGTGATAAATAAAACTTTCAATGTTTCCTTACCACAAAACCGGATCCACTGGCCTTACGTCATCACTTAACTCTAACTTACAGTCATAATTACCGGTTCCTATAATGACCGAGGTACCAGACTCATGGACTAATGACCAAACATCTCTCTACTTCCAACCTTATGCTAAGTTTCATGCGTGAGATGTCTCGCAAAGCAAAATCCAAACATGGAACCCCCCGATACACTACTACCTAGCATAGTCGATTATCAAAATCCGTTGGGTCCTCCATCCATAACCCGTGCCCCTCTATTCGGTCTCTTGACAAAAAAACTACATCTCCTCCCACAATTGTACTAAAACAAATAACGTTTCACCAATTGCACTATCGCTCAGTATTGGTGGTAATCACATTCCATAAACCTCATACGTATACAATTGTGACTCTCGAAATCCAATTCACAAACATATGAATATAAGTCTTAACTTCCACATTTCTAAAGGATAAATGTAACAATACGCTCCTCCTATCACTAAGTCCTGAGCGCTACACATAATAATGAGTGAAATCTTTCCGCTCAACGGTAAACCCAATATACACTGAATCATAACAACAAAGTCCTACACACGCCGGGATAAAATATCTCGAGACCACTATACCCTCCGAAGCCTCTGTAATATATAATATGAGTGCGAGCCTGACCCTCTCGTAAGTGAGGTCTCGCTAGAATAAAACATGCTGCACTAGGGTAGCAACCCCGATTGCCTTGCAATCACTGCCCACTATTGTTTTAACCATTACTTATAAAACCATAATCCGAAAAATATCATACCCGTATAACTCATCAATAAGACGAGTAATCTCAGTAAAGTATATACCACTATTAATACACCCATTCATCCTTCGCGGATGACGCTAAGGATAATCCCATTACACTAGGGAAAATATTCACATAATAATGACGTTATAAATATACACACTAAACTCGTCTCATATGCGAATCTAGCAATAAATAAAATATATTACTCGCTCGAGTCACATAAAACATGCCTCATCCTACGAGGGTAAAATTCATACTTCTACCTTGTCAATCGCCTTGGCTGCTCAAATGGTTTTCGACCGTAACACGCCTGCCCGAACCAAAACAAAAACTACTTTAATCGATGCCCTTTACTAGGCACCATGTTCTTGTCCCCTTTACTCACTTCGAGAAAAATTAATGCATGTGGTTTCGCTCCCCACAAAATACTTCTATGCATAATCCACTTACCACTGGTCATACTGACCATTTTAGGGTGGTTCTTCTCTCGGACTTTAGTAGGCCCGATTCCTGATGACTACCCCCATTGTTCCCTTAGCTTTGTTGGCCTAAAGGAACATGCTACTGGCTTCAATAACCCTCACTAAATTCATCATCGCTTGGTAAGCATTCAACTATTCGAATCATTTAAATGGGTCCCCTGATGGGTCTCCCCCTCGGGGTGTTTTACTAACACCGTTTCACCCAGTCTTATTCTCTGACTAAATTCTTTAATTCTTTTAGCTTCCCACACAAAGGCGTTAACATCTCTATGAACAATGTGTGACCTTGTCACCATATGGATCAACTGTCCAGTAGAATTCTCTTTAAGTGTTAGCAGATTTTCTTACAAGTCGATTTCCCTCTTGAGATTCTCTTTTCCATTTGTATCTACTTCTTTCGACACGGGACTCGCTAAATAATTAAATTCATTTTCACACATGGAACTCTATCCGGACCTTCGGTGATGAGATTAGAACAACGTTATCATCTTATCCTGAACATCTGATGAAGGAACCTGCGGTCAAACTATATCTAAAATCCTTCTATAGACATAGCATTCCACTTCTAAAAGTGGTGGTTGACTCCCACCATTATAACTTCGTTCTGACGAGCCAAGAAAAATTTTACCCCAAATTTTAACTTTCAGTTAGCCACACTCCATCATATGTCCAAACCTTTGGATATTTTACCTCCTTTGGCTAACACACACAATCCCCGCGTTTCTAGAATTTCCACCGACGGTTCTCCTACAAGCTTCGTTCGACTCTTTCCCCATCATACCACGTTGGGTGAGTCTGATTCGGCCTCACTTTCGACTATAGAAACACTTGAAAATTGTAGGCTGCGTCCTAGCTGTCATTACATTCTTGGCCTCTCGTGCCATAATAGGGGTGACCTCGACTACGGTCATAATCCTCGAATATACTTCATAATCTCACTAAGCTCTTCCTCCCGCTACCCGCCCAACAACACTTATCTGCCATACTTCATTATTCAAACATGTCCAAATGCAAATAAGATTCACGAATATATACGTGATAGCAGGAGAATGAAATCTCACCAAAGAAATCAACAATCCTAAACATAAGGCTCTATTAAAGAAAGCTACGCTAGAAGTATAATAAGCCGCACATATCCTAAAGGATAATAGAACCTCATGCTCTGATACCACCTGTGACACCCCGCCTAATTAAATACCGGGTGATCAGTCCTTTATTAAATTGAAATCAAGGTGAACAGTTGGTTCATTCTTAGCATCAC
The DNA here is from genome assembly GCA_949130495.1 of Sambucus nigra. NCBI lineage: Eukaryota > Viridiplantae > Streptophyta > Magnoliopsida > Dipsacales > Adoxaceae > Sambucus > Sambucus nigra. The sequence goes on along the minus strand of OX422217.1, from coordinate 124,138,877 downwards.
TGTCGCAAAATAAAATTTCCAATTTAAACACCCTAAATAATTAAGCTAAGTGTCAAAACAATTTAAAGTCTTTTTTTCATTTTATTAAATTCCAATATCAAAACCTTTATAATAAACAACAGTTTAAGAATTACATAAATACTAAGGATGGCAATTAACACACAAGAATTAAACCATCTAGATAAACCAAACCAAGATTAAGAACAATAAATGAAATCATCCTGACAAAAGTTAACTCCCAAAGAGTACCAAATACTGGAAATATAAATAAACATAAATCCCTGACAAATCCAAACGGAATAGGAAAACGGGTGATACATGCCCTAACCAAGAAGAACTAAAACAAGAAAAGATTCAATGAAGAGGTCGTCTAAAGCAAGGGCCTGCAACTCCCACATAAGCTGCATCACGTCCAGTCCAAAGAATCTATGCATGACGCCCCTGTGGTTGGGCACATGTAATACGTACATATATATATATATATATATATATATATATATATATATATATATATATATATATATATATATATATATATATATATATATATACAAGAGAGAGAAAAAGACAGGAAATGGGTTAGAGCCCCAGTGTAAAACATTTTAAAATAGTTTAGCAAGTATTTAAAATGCTTACCGGCTAATGTACCAACCATGTTAGTATGCGGCACTCTCTTGAGATTCCTCCCCTCTCATCTAGTGTGCACGCCTACCGTACTAATAAATCTCATAAGTCTATTTAACTTATTCCCATAAAGTTTTATCCCGAGAAGTAAAAGGGTTAGGCTATTTAGTTTAGAAAAATCAATCTCATCAAGATTTCTTACGTTACTTAGAACAACTCAGTACCGTTACAAAGTTCCCGAACACTTATTATAGAGTTGGAGATTTTATTCATTAATTAACTACTTATACGCACAGTAGAAAGTTTCCATTATTAAGTATATATATATTAGTCACTCATATAATATATATACTATTGGCACCCCACATAAAATCTATGGTCTTGGCATACTCTGCTATCAAGTCCCCGTATCACTTGTACTAAGGGAAATACTAGTTCGAAATCACTCTCAAACTGTATTAACACAATACACACAAAATGGAGGCGAAGCATAGTTCCAAGTCACTAAGAGGTCAGCACATACCCCTCACGTCCCTTAGGACCGTCTAACTATCATTCTCAGATAGCTTGTACTAAGGAATCTTATGTTCTAGGGTACAAGTCAATATCCCCCATAAAGGTCCCATCGAGATAAGACTGTCCGGACGCGACAACCTCCGTCATAGCAAGTAGCGCGGGAATGATTACACTCAAGAATAATATAAATATATACACATGTACTCGGTCATATATATATATTATTATTTTTTCTGTTAGGTTCGCCCATGACCCAACAATAATAATTAATAACCGCACTTAGTACAAATTTTATCCTATTATCTCGCATAAAGGATTCATCTTGTTTATTCTCACTTATAATTATTTCATACTTACTTCTCATCTCTCGAAGTATTCTCTCTTACTAAATATAATTTCAGTAGGTATACCCTCTCTAACTTCCTGGTCTAATTCTTTCACGAGTCTCTAAATTTTTTAGTGAACGTATGCATAATTTCTAATGTGTGACGAAACCCCCCGTTAACCCACAATTTCATCCCATATACAATTTCACTCAACGGAGTTTACTAAGACCCTACTGGTCCTCTTTATGACCCATTATATTCTTTAAATGATATTCAAGGGTTCCTACGTATTTTAACCGGATTAAACAAAAAGGGAAAAAATATGCAATTTTCCAGGAGGGGTCGATCGATCGAGGAAAGGGGTCGATCGATCGACACTCTTGGGTCGATCGATCGATCAAGCAGGTATTATGAATTCTTCCATTGTTAACTACGGGTAATGCTTTACAAAAAGATGATGTAAATTTAGGACTTTAAAGTATGCATTTACGATCCTAGCTCCAGTTTTAACTTATGTTCTTAACCCATCCTTGTTCCAACACAATTCAACAATATGGGTATCATTAAAATATATATCCAAATCAAAAATAAAAACATGATAAGTATAGAACTCATCCATGTGACCAACTTTAATAAAGATGTAATTACCTTACGAGGATTCCTTGATTTATGGAAAATTCCAAAGATTTATTCCTTAACTTTCTTCTCTTTCTCTCTCTTTAGGCAAAACTCTTGTTCATGGCTGCATTTGCTGAACAAAGGAGTTGTTTTATACAGTTTAAGTCGTCCAAACCATCACCCACCCTTTAACCAATAAAAAAATAGCACATGGTGTGCTAATAAGACAATTGTCACTTAAGGGATGGACATATTTGCCCTTGTTTCGTACTTTCGGTATAAATTCTTGTACGAGCCTCCGTTTAACCCACCGTTTGTTGTGTTATAATATTAATTCATATATATACAACTTTCATAATTTATGTTTTCCCAAAATCATAAACTAATACGCCTAATTTGGGCATCGAACAGGAAAGTAGCAATTTACCGAAAATCTCAAAACTTTCACATTTGGCGACCAAACATTGCCAATTTCGTATCAACACCCTTATTTACTTTTATAAACATAATCATGCATTAAAAATATAATATATGATGCATTTAACTACATAACTAATCATATGTTCTAAGCATGGTATCCCCGATCATAAGCTCAATTAGCACCTAATGTAAACAACACATATATCACATGAGCATGCATCCCCTAAACATGATAATTAACATGTTTAACACACATAACCAATTTATAACTAATAACTCCTAAGTTATAATTAATCATGTAATTAACCTTCCTAATAATGTTTTAGGGCCTACAATTCTACCCCTCTTATAAAAATTTCGTCCTCGAAATTTAACGCATAAGAAACTTACCAAATAGATGAGGGTATTGCTTCTTCATGTTATCCTCCCCTTACCAGGTGGCATACTCTACATTGTGACTTCTCCAAATCACTTTAACTAGTGAAATGGTTTTACTACGCAACACCTGCTCCTTTTGATCTACAATAGCAATGGGTTCGTCCATGTAGGTTAAGTCATCTTAAAGCTCTATTGTTTGTGAAATAAACACATGTGAAGAATCGGGCACATACTTACGTAACATGGATATATGAAAAACATCGTGTATCCGAGACAATTCTGGTGGTAATGCCAACTTATAAGCTACAGTTCCAACCCTTTTTACTATCTCATAAGGGGCAATGTACCTGGGACTTAACTTTCCCTTCTTCCCAAATCTCATAACCCCTCTCCAAGGAGAAACACGTAGGAATACTCGATCACCTTCCTCAAATTTCAATTCTTTCCTTCGGTTGTCTGCATAATTTTCTGTCTACTTTGAGCCACCTTTAAGTGATTATGGATAAGATTGATCTTTTCAGTAGTTTGTTGTACAATTTTTGGCCCAAGTAGTTTTCGTTCTCCTACTTCAGTCCAACACACTGGAGTTCTGCATTTTCTCCCATACAAAGCTTCATAAGGAGCCATCTCAATACTCGAATGATAGCTATTATTATAAGCAAACTCTATTAGTGTCAAGTGTTCATCCCAACTGCCCTTGAACTCCAATACACAAATTCGTAACATATCTTCGAGTGTCTGGATCGTTCTTTCTGACTGCCCATCAGTCTGAGGGTGAAAAGCTGTACTAAATTTCAATTTAGTCCCCAAAGCTTGTTGTAAACTAGGCCAAAAGTGAGAAGTGAACTTAGGATCTCGATCAGAAATAATAGAAACTGGTGCACCATGCAATCTAATAATCTCATCCACATATATTTTTGCATATCTATCCATGGAGTAAGTAGCTTTAACAGGAAGAAAATGTGCAGACTTAGTCAACCTATCAACGACAACCCAAATAGAATCAAACCCTCTGGATGATTTTGGTAAACCTACAACAAAATCTGTAGTAACATGTTCCCATTTCCACTCAGGAATAGGCAATGGTTATAGTAAACCACTTGGCTTCTGATGCTCTGCCTTCACCTGTTAGCAAACTAAACATCTAGCAACAAAATCTACAATGTCGTGTTTCATTCCCGACCACCAATAACATTGTTTCAAATCTCTATACAGTTTCGTGCTCCCTGGATGCATAGCATATAAAGAACAGTGCGCTTCCTCTAAAATAGTTCTTCTTAAATCAGGCACATTAGGTACACATAAACGGTTACCGTACATAACAATGTCATCATCCCGAGTAGAAAATTCATTTGCTTTACCCTTTTTCATATTATCTCTAACTTTCTCTAATTATGCATCTCCTGCCTGTGCTTGTTTAATCCAGTCAATCAACGTGGGTCTAACATTTAAATGTGCTACTATTCTGTAAGACTCATTCAAAGTTAATTCCACCCCCATTAAAGCTAACTCTCTCAGCAGGTCAACTCGAATACAATGAATACAAGATACTATGCCTCGAGATTTTCTGCTCAAAGCATCGACAACAACATTAGCTTCACCCGGATGGTGATGTACCGTGCAATCATAATCTTTTATAAGTTCCATCCACCTTCTTTGCCTCAAGTTCAAGTCTTTTTGAGTAAACAAGTATTTTAAGCTTTTAAGGTCAATAAAAATTTCACAACTAACACCATATAAGTAATGTCTCCAGATCTTTAATGCAAAAACTACTGCAGCTAACTCGAGATCATGAGTAGGGTAGTTACGTTCATGTATCTTTAACTGTCGAGAAGCAAAAGCAATTACCTTTCCATGCTGCATTAATACACATCCAAGTCCTTGATACGAAGCATCACTATAAATAACTAAACCTTCTATACCTGTTGGGATAGTCAATACTGGAGCTGATGTCAACTTACCCTTTAAATTTTCAAAGCTCTTATCACAATCATCACTCCACACAAACTTGTTCTCCTTTCTGGTAAGTTTAGTCAATGGCAATGCAATAGAAGAAAACCCCGGTATAAATCTTCTGTAATAGCCCGCCAATCCCAAAAATCTACGTACCTCTGTCACACTAGTTGGCCTTTCCCAATTCATTATTGCTTCTACCTTCTTGGGATCAACACAAATACCATCAGCAGAAATAACATGCCCCAAAAATACTACCATGTCTAGCCAAAATTCACATTTAGAAAATTTAGCATACAACTGCTTTTCTCGCAGGGTCTGTAAAATAACACGCAGGTGGTGTTCATGCTCATCCCTCGTACGAGAATATATCAAAATATCATCAATAAAGACAATAACAAAAGAATCCACGTATGGGTGAAATATATGGTTCATCAAATCCATGAATACAGCTGGTGCATTTGTCAACCCAAATGGCATGACAAGGAATTCATAATGTCCATACCTGGAACGAAAAGCAGTTTTAGAAATATCACAGTCTCTTACTTTCAATTTATGATATCCGGATCTTAGATCAATCTTGGAAAACACCTTAGCTCCTTGTAACTGATCAAACAAGTCATCAATTCGGGGTAGTGGGTATTTGTAACGGATAGTCACCTTATTCAATTGATGATAATCGATGCACAACCTCATGGTTCCATCTTTCTTCTTCACAAACAATACTGGGGCTCCCCACGGTGATACACTAGGCCTTATAAAACCACGATCTAACAAATCTTGCAATTGTATCTTTAGCTCTTTTAATTCTGCAGGTGCCATACGATATGGTGCAATAGATATTGGTGCAGTTCCTGGTACCAACTCAATCGAAAATTCCACCTCACGGTCTGGTGCTAACCCTGGGAGTTCTTCTGGGAAGAAATTTGCAAACTCATTAACTACTGGTATATCTGATAGTTTTCCAGCCTCTTGTCGTGCGTCCACCACATGAGCAAGATAACCCTCACATCCTTTCTTTAGAAGTTCATAACATTTTGTAGCAGAAATCAAACATGTTGGAGTGATACTTCGTTCCCCAGTAAATTTAAATTCAGGTTCACCCGGTAATCGAAACACTACCTCCTTTTTAAAGCAATCTAAACATACATGATATGAGGCTAACCAATCCATACCCAGTATCACATCAAAGTCATGCATATCGAGAGGTAATAAGTTAACTAGTAATTCTTTTTCACCCACTCGTACCACACACTCCCTATATACCCTCTCAATAAAAACCAACCCCCCACTGGAGTAACAATAGCTAAACAAGAATCTAATGATGAGAATGGTTTATTAAGATGCAACAGATAAAGCAAAGACACAAAAGAATGTGTAGAACCAGGATCTATCAACACATAAGCATCTTTATCACCAATAGGAAGTGTACCTGTCACTACGTTAGGCATAGCTTGTGCATCTTGTTGCGTCAGTGCAAACACTCTGCCTTGGCCTTGGTTTTGAGACACGCCTCCTCTACCTCCCCTGTGTACTTTCGGTGTAGAAATCCTATCTCCTACTGTCACACTCCCAACTGAAGTTGTAGCTCCCATCACTGGATAATTCTTTCGTAAGTACCCCGGTTGATGACAATGGAAACATAAAGGTGTCGTCTCAGCTATTGTACACTCCCGAGACATGTGCCCTTGACCACCACATCTATAACAAAATATGGCCCTCGATCCCATGACAGATGCATTTTTTGACTGATTCATCCCAGTCCTTCCACCTCGAGCTTGAAATGTTCCACGTGCATTTCTATTATTTTTAAATTCTTGGCCCTTAGGCACTCCTCGTGCTACACTATGAGTTGAGATTCCCGCCTCCCATCCATATGATCTTATACTATCATGTCTAGCTTTCTTCGAGTGTTCAACTTGCATTTCTTTTATTGACTTTTCTGACACCGTGGCCCTATCCACCAAGTCCACATAATCCGTGATCTTCATATTAGCAACCATGCTTTTTATATCTACACTCAGCCCGGTTTGAAACCGATCACATTTACTTTCTTCCGTCCTCACCAAGTCAGGTGCAAATCTAGATAAGGATATAAATAAATCTTCATACTCTGCCACTGATCGATTACCCCATTTCAACGTGATAAATTCTTCCTCTTTCTCTTTCCTATAAAGCCTTGGAAAATATTTTTCAAAGAACACCTTTACAAACCTCTCCCATGTAATTTGTGGAGGATTTATTGGCACCACTCCCCCCATTGTAGTAAGTAATCTTTATGTTGCATCCCACCATAACTTTGCATCATCCTCTAACCTAAAGGTTGCTAACAAAACCTTTTGTTCATCTCGCACTTCCATCACCTTGAATATTGTTTCCATCTTTCTAATCCACCCCTCTGCCACTAATGGATCAGTAGTCCCAGTAAATGCTGGAGGATTTAACTTCATGAACCTCTCATGCAATTTGTCCCTATCCCCACCATGTTCTCCACCTCTTGCTTGTTCCATAAGTTGTGCCACAGCACGTAATATTCTTCCCACGTCATCAATAGGTTGTTGTTGCACCTCTGGTTCCTCCACTTGAACATGTCTATGTCCTTGCTGACTATTAGGAACATAAGATGACTCACCCTCTGCTCCATCATGCGGCTCGCGTGGATCCATCACTCACTGCAATATAATTAACTTAAACAAAATACAATAGTAGCAGTTTAATATTAACATTGTTAGTCAAAATCCAAACACATAGAAAACTCACGTTCTAGTGTCCACTGCCAATCTAGACCCTCACACCCTGTCCAGAACCTAATAACCACGCTCTGATACCAAGTTTTCATGCTCAGAATTAATTAAGTTAAACTCATCCTTTTAATTAGAGATAAATTGCCTTAAACAATGCTTTAATTTAAATCTCTGAGGAAAATAGCATAAGATTTTTTTTCCAAAGGTATGTGTAGATGAAAACATAACTGCCTTTACTTATAACTTATAAGTACTACATAACTTTACATAACCAAGATCCTTAGTTTAATAATTACACAAAAGGAATCTTGATATTCAAACCATACTAATTATCCGTCACTCCCCCGTTTTAAGGTCCTAACTTGGCAGTGAACTCCAAATTATAAGCATACCTGAAACAAAACATTATAGAAGTGTAAGCTATAAAGGCTTAGTGAATGATCACATACCACACATACAACCAATTGAATAACCATTTTTATTTTTTTTCTAATGCTATAACCCAACAGGAATTGTGAAACTCTCGCAAGCCTGGACCCGCCACAGTCCAATTAACCCACCACAGTTATTAGGGACCACCACATCCCTTTATTAGGCCCGAGTACACAAACCTTTAAGTTGGATTAACAGGACCACCACATCCCGTAGGACCCACCACAGTCCTTAACATTAGATAAAGGACTCACTAGTCCATATCATCATATAACATCGCTTAACATTTTTAATCATATGCATATGTTTCATAAATACAACATCACTCCCATAAACATTTTAACCCATGTGTTTAACTACACATTTCGATATGAAATTATAAGCATTTCTATTTCATAAGGAAGGTCACTCACCTTGGATTTAGTGCTAAGATTAATACCAACTACTTCCTTGGTATGGTAGTATTAGCTGCTTCCCCACCTAACAAGTCAATGTCGTCAGTATTTGAATACACCGATTAACATCAAACCCGATAATACATCACATCATTTGGTCCATCAGAAATAACTAAGGAGTAATTAAATATGACACTTCACATATCTATAACATCGAATTAATTAGGGTTCTAACACAATTTACAGAATTAAATTATGAATTTGCTAGACAAAGTTATGCCTATTTTATTACAACCTTTTCCAAATCATTTCTCCAGAAAAATAACAACACAACTTCAACTTCTTGGAATTTTCATAATTTTTATACAATATAACTTTGCATGATATTCCACCCAATATCAGTAAACATATTGAATAATACAAAATTAATGTTTCATAATTTTTAGGGCTCATTTCCTATGTCGAGCAAAACGTCAAACACCTGGTATGCATTCTTGCTACTTTAGGGGAGATTTTAAACCAAAACTTCAAACTATCACCAAGGGTTCATTCCTTGGTATTTTCACACAATTTTCGGATATGTTATATATGTATGAGTATATTTTACTCTCCAACTTGAATCACTTAATTCCAATAAGTATTCCATGATTTATGCCATTTTTAGTATAACTAGGTCAAAATACAACATTAAGGCATAACTTAACATTTTTAAGCATACATAACCTTGACCTTGAGTATAATTCATGGAAACATATAATAAACATGTTTTAGCAGAAATATACATCATAATCATGAATTTTCTAAATCAAAATGCTTTACGAAAAGATGATGTAAATTTAGGACTTTAAAGTATGCATTTACGATCCTAGGTCCAGTTTTAACTTATGTTCTTAACCCATCCTTGTTCCAACACAATTCAGCAATATGGGTATCATTAAAATATATATCCAAATCAAAAATAAAAACATGATAAGTATAGAACTCGTCCATGTGACCAACTTTAATAAAGATGTAATTACCTTACGAGGATTCCTTGATTTATGGAAAATTTCCAAAGATTTATTCCTTAACTTTCTTCTCTTTCTCTCTCTTTAGGCAAAACTCTTGTTCATGGCTGAATTTGCTGAACAAAGGAGTTGTTTTATACAGTTTAAGTCGGCCAAACCATCACCCACCCTTTAACCAATCAAAAAATAGCACATGGTGTGCTAATAAGACAATTGTCACTTAAGGGATGGACATATTTGCCCTTGTTTCGTACTTTCGGTATAACTTCTTGTACGAGCCTCCGTTTAACCCACCGTTTGTTGTGTTATAATATTAATTCATATATATACAACTTTCATAATTTATGTTTTCCCAAAATCATAAACTAATACGCTTAATTTGGGCATCGAACAGGAAAGTATCAATTTACCGAAAATCTCAAAACTTCCACATTTGGCGACCAAACATTGCCAATTTCGTATCAACACCCTTATTTACTTTTATAAACATAATCATGCATTAAAAACATAATTTATGATGCATTTAACCACATAACTAATCATATGTTCTAAACATGGTATCCCCGATCATAAGCTCAATTAGCACCTAATGTAAACAACACATATATCACATGAGCATGCATCCCCTAAACATGATAATTAACATGTTTAACACACATAACCAATTTATAACTTATAACTCCTAAGTTATAATTAATCATGTAATTAACTTTCCTAATCATGTTTTAGGGCCTTAGAATTACTTAGTGGATAAAGTAATATGTAGAATGGAATTTATTAAATTATCATGAGTGTATAATTTGATAATTATGATAGTTAAATCGGGACGCGCCTGTATCATGTCGGGATTCAATTTATTAGTATTTAAAAGTGAATGAATTATAAGCCGCCCGTATGGTAATTTGAAGTGCGCTAATGTGTCCGGAGGGGTCGAGATACTCAAAATAATGTACCCGAGGGCTTAGTTTGGGTCTCGGGTCATTTTTAGTCCTAATTGGCATCCCGGGAGGGTATTATGGACATTTCGTATTTTTGGGCAATTAAACCCACGACTTTCCCAAGGTTATATCAGCCTTTAGGAGTTGTCCTCTAGGGTTAACAAGAGAAAAATCAAAGAACGGCTATTAGAGAAGAAGTGGGAAAGCTTCCCAAGCAGTTCAAGGCCAAACAACTCAACTGTTTGCACCGACACCGCCACCAAATCGTAGATCGCGCGACTGGGAACGAAACCATACCACTTTCTTCCACAAATTAGAAACTCAATTTTCAGGCAAGTATCCATCTTGCTTTATTTTTAGTTGATGTATCAATCATGTTAGTCTAGGGTTGTTTAGAGCTTGTTTCATGAAAGAAAGTATAGTTTTGAGACTTAAAATCACATGTTGTAGAAGAAGTAATCATTTTCTGGACATCTAAATCGCATGTAAAGGATAAACCACGAATTGGTATGGATTTAGAAGTAGAATTTCTGGAAAAGAATTGGAAGAATTGAAAGAAAAAGAAAAAAATTAGGGTTCTTGAAGTTCAGGAAAGTGAAGCACCTTATACCCTTGACTCACTTGAGTCTGTATTGTATAAGTGTTCATTTAGTTTGGAAATTGTGACAAAATTGTGTCTATCCTAGAAACCAAATAACCTCAGAGATTGGTTTGCTATTTTATTCCTGTTGCTTGATTAATCTAGATACCTTTACCAACACTCACACACATTATAATTGCATTCATACATTTAATAGTGCATATAAGTGTGTGTATATATGTTGAGTGTGTTTAAATCCCTAAAATTGATTTTTAATATTTTTTGGGAATTTTATAAGCTTTTAAAATAAGGTTTTTATTAATTAAAATTTGGTTTTAAAAATATTGGGGTCAATCTGCTATTTTGGATTGTTGGTTTTTAGGCTGAAAATTCACTTGGGTAGAATCCGAAAGTGCAAGAGACTATAAGGCATGCTGGGTAATTAGTTTAGACGCGCGTGTAACAACCAATCTATTGCCTACACCTGTCAAGCTATAAATGACCTAAATTTTGTTTTCTCTGTGAGACGATTGCTGTGTGTTATTTCAACCCTTGGATTAGATTTAATCGATGACCTGCATGCGTTCTTATACAATCCTGGTGAAACCAATTTGAGCCAATCAGAAGCGTTTTAATCACCGCCTCTGTTTAAACCATTGGATGAAAGTCAATCCTCCTAGACCAGATCCTAGCCCTTGATTTTGGTCTGTAATCTCGAATCTTCTCAGCCTCCTATAAAAGGACCCCTACCCTCTGCCATCTGAGACTTTTGCCACTTTTTCATACGAGTGAGAAAGAGAGAAGAGAGAGAAGAGAGAGAAGAGAGAAGAAAGAAGAGAGAAACCAGAGTTAGGAAACCCTAACCCTAAATCGTCGAAAACTATATTCAAACCATAACCTCTTTCAAAACCAGTTTATACCAAACACAACCTTGAGTGTTTGAGAGATTTTGAGTGATTGGTTTGTTAGTTTTGTTGCTGTAACCTCTTCGTTCTCAGATCTTGTTATCAACTTAAACATCTGTTTAGATCTGTGTTTCTACTTTTATAGAAATCTTAGATCTAAGTCACTACATGTTATATTTCACATAGATCTGCATATTTAGTTTCTCATCTTGAGAAAACATTTGTTGATTTGTTTCTGTAAATGTTTTTATCTACAAAATCAACAAATTTTTTTTCTGTTTCTAGTTCTTTTGAAACAAGACCTTCGACTTAGTTGGAATCGCACTTGGTGATTTTCAATCTTAAAAATATTTTCAAAACTTGAGATTGATTAAGATCTTGATATGTCTTCTGAGCAAGATAGCCGTGGATTCTGGGATTATAATAAAAGTCAAATAAGGTTAAGTTTTCTAAGAAGAGAGAAATAGAAAATCACTGCATATAGATCTTATGTGTAATTTGATAGGACTGTTTGCATAAAATAAGTGTGTGTGTGTGCATGCATGTGTTAGAAAGCACCTCCACAAACACTATCACCCTACCACACTAAAAGTGTTGGTAATAAGATCTCAAGAACAAGATTCTACGTAAAGAACTTGAAAAAATTGGAAGTTAGCAAACTGGGAGAACAACATCAACAAACAGAACTGCAGAGAAGTTATAAGGACACCAGTGGGTACATTTCTAAACTTGTATAGGTCTGATTTGTGTGCATGTGTGTTATATAGTTTGTAACTGTTATAATTTGTTTTAGTGGAATTTTTGGTTTACTCCGTAGAGGGAGTCGTGGATGTTTCCTCAGTTGGGTGAGGTTTTACCACGTTAAAAATCTTTGTTCTTAATATTTCTACATCTCCTCATCTAATTCTTAGTTGTGCTGTGTTTAAAGTTTTTTTAAACTTATTTATCAAACCTGTTAACAAATCTTGAACAGATCTCGTACATATTTTGATAAACACTTCTTGTGATTAATTTGATTTGATTTTAAGAAAAGAGTTTCCTCAAAAAACAGTTCGGAGTTACTTAAATAGTTTAATTTTATATTAAATGACTTTAGTAACAGATTTTCAATTGGTATCAGATCTTTGGAAACTTCTTTTAAAAGATCCTGTGTTTCTGAAATTTTTTCTGAAAATCAAACATGGGCGAGAAAAATGAAAGATTTGGTAACTTGACCAGGCCTCCTATCTTTGATGGAACCAATTTTGCTTACTGGAAAGTAAGGATGATTTCTTTCATTCAAGGAACTTTGGGAGATGATGTCTGGGACATTGTTGAAAATGGTTACGTTTATCCTACTAAACCAGCCACTGAAGGAAGTAATGAGAGGGTTAAGAAAGTGTTAAGTGAGTTCACACAAGAAGAGAAGCAAGTTTCTCGCAACAATAACAAAGGAAAGAATGCCATATTTATGTCCATAAATGAACATGAGTTCAAAAGAATCTCACCCTGTACCACTTCTAAGGAAGCTTGGGACACTTTGGGTACTGCTCATGAAGGTGACACTAGAGTTAAGTCTGCTAAAACACAAATTCTCATTCAACAGTATAACTCTTTAATTATGTCTGAATCTGAGTCATTTGATGACTTCTATATGAACTTGACTGATATTGTGACCAAACCGCATGCTAATCGGATAACGTATGACATACATGAAATTGTATCTAAAATTCTGAGATCATTACCACAGAAATTTGACAACAAAAGATATGCTATTGAGAAAATGTGGGATCAAAATCTCACTCCTGAATTACTCAGTAGTAAACTAAGAACTGTGGAAATGGAACTAGAATTTAAGAAACAATTGACCCAGTCCCATAGAAAACGGACTAGTTCTAACCTGAGTTTTTCTTCTAAGTTGTTTAAGCCCGAGCTTAACATTCCCAATGATGACTCTGATGAGGAATGTGTGACATAGAGAGTTTGGACAATCAGATTGCCTTAATGTCAAAACAGTTTAAGAAAATTATCAAGTTTAGAAATAACATGGCAAACAAACAAGGCAAGTCCAATTATCCAACTCACTCTAATCACAAACCTCATGAGAAAGGTCAAGACAAACATCATAAGGACATTCACACTAGACCTAACAGAGACCTTAAGAAGACTAAATGATTTAGATGTGGAAAACTAGGACACATTGCACAAGACTGTAGAGTTAATTTGAACACTCAAAATAAACACACTAGAGCCAACATTTTCAAGACATGGGATGATTCAAGCGACTCTGAAAATGAGGAACCTGAGTCATCTGATGTTTTTAATCCTTGCATGTCTTTCTTTGCCAAGATTATCTATAATGATGATATGCCTGTGCTGTTTAGTGAGGATGAATTGAGTAATTCTACTTCTGTTGTTGTGAATCATGCTGTTACTAGATTAGATGCTTTAATTTCTGAGAACATTGCTATTTCTACCACGGGGTGTGTGAGTCAAAGGGAAAGCGATAATGGCGATGTCAATGGGTGTGTGAGTTTAATAATTGAAGCCTTAGGGGTCACTTCACACACTACACTTAGTGACTCGGACACTGAAGACCTCCATGATATTCACACACTTTATGCGAAAACTCTCAAGAAAAGCACTAGACTAGAGAAGATAGTGAAAGATCTCACTAAGAAACTAGACGATTTAAGTCTGATGGTCAAACTTAATGTTGAAGAGTATACTACCCAATGTCTAACTCATGAAAGTGAAATCAAAATATTTGATCAAAAATTGAAAAATTTGACTGAAAGAAATGAAACTCTGGAGAAAAAAATACAAAGGGACATTGTTAGTATTGGAACAAACAAAAGAAAAGACAGCAACTGTTTTTAAAAAAATTACAAAATTTAAAAATAACTCAAACTATTTTAATGGATTTGTTGCTGAATCAAAAACCAATCCTGATGATCGAGGGTTTTGCCCCAATTTAAAGACACAAACTAAATCATTTGAACCTATCGAGTTTGTGTCAGGAGGCAAAAGACCTATTGAAACCTGCCCAGACTTTCATTCTCTAAAAATTGAATTTGATTCAAAACATCAAAAAATTGATATTGGGGAACCAAGTTACTCTACACATGAAAAGGCTAAATATGTGTTCCCCTTAATTAGGAATAGTGAATCTACATTCAAAACTGTTCTATCGAGGAATAGGTTTCAACCTCAAAAACTCCTTAAAGCCTATGTTTAGAGACTTTCCTAAGGAGACACCAACTTTGAGCAATCTTTATTGCTCCTACTGTGATATATACGGTCATTCTTTTGATAGCTGCTACACTAGAAGACTAGTTAGACCTGTCTGTAATCCTCCTATCTATCAAAACTTTAACTATTCTAGGAGAAGTCGTAACAATTATGTTTTGCATAGACAACCACACAAAAACTCAAACTATAGAAAGAGAAAGACCAAACCTAAAAGAGCATTCCCTAGAAGGATTCTTAAACACTTTCATAAAGCAAATGCTCATGTGTTGCCTAAAATTCAAAATCATGTGCAAAACATTTTTCAACAAAAATCGAATGCTCGTAAATTTTATCAATTGAGAGCAAATAAGCGCAAAATGAAAACAAGAGCAATTTGGGTTAGAAAAGAGGATCTATTACCCCAGATGAAGTGTAACATTGTTATTACTGCTTTAAAAGCTGAACACGCATCTTTTGGTTGGTACTTAGATTTTGGATGTTCCAAACACATGACTGGTGATGATACAAAACTCTTAAACAAAACCAGCTTTGCTGGAGGAAAAGTTATTTTTGGTGATGGAGTATCATCTTAGATCATAGGTAAAGGAACACTCCAAGAGAAAGGACTTCCTGTTCTTGAAAATGTTCTTCTAGTCAAAGGTCTTAAGGCCAATCTACTTAGTATCTCGCAATTTTGTGACTCAGATCATGCTGTTACCTTTTCAAAGAACAATTGCAAAATTTTAAATGAAAAGGGTGAATGCATAATTACAGGATTCAGGACTCCTGACAATTGTTATCCTGTCATGAATAGTTCTGAAATCTTTCATGTTTCCAGAATGGATGACAATGAGATATGGCATAACAAGATGGGTCACATAAATTACGATAATCTTAGTAGATTGACTTCTCAAGAAATAGTTAGAGGAGTTCCAAAAATCAAACCCATTTCTAATATTGTCTGTGGTTCCTGTTAGGAAGGAAAAATTCTTAAGGCACCTCATAAGAAAGTCAAAGATATCATTACCTCTAACCCCTTGGAGCTCATCCATATGGACCTAATGGGTCCCTCCCAAACTGTTAGTCTCTGTGGACACAGTTACATTATTGTTATGGTTGATGACTTCACTAGATTTATGTGGGTAGCCTTTTTAAAACAGAAGTGTGACACTTTTCAAACCTTCTTAAAAATACTTCTTCGAATTGAAAATGAAAAGGACACTCAAGTAAATAGAATTCGTAGTGATAGAGGTGTAGAATTCTAAGACACTGGTATAATAGAGTATTGTGACTATAATGGTTACAAACATGAGTTTAGTGCTCTTAAGACTCCTCAACAAAATGGTATCGCCGAGAGAAAGAATCGTACTCTTCAAGAGATGGCACGTGTTATGTTACATGCCAAGAGTTTACCTAAATATTTTTGTGTAGAATCTATTCGTACTGCGTGTCACATTATTAATAGGGTCTATCTTAGAAAGAATTCTAAACAAACTCCTTACGAGCTTTGGTATAAGAAAAAACCCAATCTTAAGTACCTTAGAACCTTTGGTAGTACTTGTTATATCTGCAAAGACAGAGAACACTTATCCAAATTTGAGAGTCGGGGAGATAAAGCTATTTTTCTAGGATACTCGCCTAACAGTAAAGCCTACCGTGTTTATAATCTTCGCACGAAGACCATGATAAAATCCATAAATGTAATTTTAAATGACTCTACTATAGAGAGTAAGACTGGTGAATCAACTATTGTGGAAGAGCCTACAAATGTATTAGAAAATGACTCTCCATAAATAGATGATTCATTACCAATTGAGACACCTGAAGTACCTAACTGGGTTTCTAAAGACCATCCCATTGATAACGTTGTTGGTAATCCTAGTGAGCCTGTGAGTACAAGATCTCAATTAAGAAATTATGCTCACTATGCATGTTTTATTTCCCTCGTGGAACCAACGAATGTAAATGAGGCATTAAATGACTCTCACTAGATTTCTTCTATGCAGGAAGAACTTTTTCAATTTGTCATTCATGATGTTTGGAATCTTGTACATAGGCCTAATCACAAAAAGGTTATTGGCACACGTTGGATATTTAAAAATAAATCTGATGAAAGTGTGATAATCATTAGAAACAAAGCTAGATTAGTTGCTCAAGGATATTCTTAAATTGAAGGAATAGATTTTAACGAGACTTTTGCTTATGTTACTCGTTTAGCATCTGTTCGTCTTCTCTTTGCCATAGCTTGCCACTTGCATGGATGTCAAATCTGCATTCCTTAATGGAATATTGAATGAAGAAACCTATGTAGAACAACCAAAAGGGTTCATTCACCCTCAATACCCAAATCATGTATTTCGTCTTAAAAAGGCTTTGTATGGCCTAAAATAAGAACCTAGAGCCTGGTATGAACGTCTTTCCAAATTCCTCTTAGATAAAGGTTTTAAGAGAGGTGGAAATGATCAAACCCTATTTGTCAAACATTTTTACAAACACATCATTATAGCTCAAGTATATGTTAACGATATCATCTTTGGATCAACTTCTCCCTCAGAAGTAAAATCCTTTTATGAAATTATGCATAAAGAGTTTCAAATGTCTCTTATGGCGGAGTTGCAATTTTTCTTAGGTCTTCAGGTCAAACAAAATTCAGAAGGATTATTTGTTTTGCAATCTAAATACGCATTAGAGATTATCAAAAAATTCGGCCTTGAGAGTGCTAAAGATGCTAAAACTCCAATGAGTACTACGGTCAAACTATCTAAAGATGAAACTGGAAAATCTATAGATCCAACTCTATATCGTAGTATGATAGGAACCTTGCTATACCTTACTGCCTCGCGTCCTCACATAATGTATGTTGTTTGTGTATGTGTTCGTTATCAAAACAACCCTAAAGAGAGCCATCTTTCTTCTGTTAAAAGAATTATTAAATATGTAAAAGGCACTCTGAACCTAGGACTTTGGTACACTAGTGATACACCTAGCACTATAATTGGGTACACTGATGCTGACTGGGCTGGGTGTAGTGATGATAGTAAAAGCACATCAGGAGCATGTTATTATATAGGTAATAATTTCGTAGGATGGAGTAGTAAGAAACAAAACTGCATGTCTCTCTCAACAACTGAATCTGAATACATAGCCGTTGGAAGCTTCTGTGCTCAATTACTTTGGCTTAAGCAAATGCTAAGTGATTATGGTATTCAAGAAAACCAATTGCATCTCTATTGTGATAATCAAAGCGCGATCAATATCTCTAAAAATCCTGTTCAACACTCGCGAACAAAACACATAAAAATAAGACATCACTTTATACGCGAATTGGTTGAAACTAAGGAATTAGAAATTAATTATCTTCCTACTGATTTGCAACTCGCAGATATGTTTACCAAACCTTTAGATTTCAATAGATTTATTTCTTTGCGTAAATCAATAGGTATGGTGTGTGCTGACTAATTTCTTTGGTCTCTATATGTTTTTCCTTTTGTCTATTTGAGATAAAATGGGGGAGAAATTTGATTCTTATGAATCTTTTTACATATTCTAAAACAACTTGATCTTCGTGATTCATTGCAGGATTCTGTACACAGTTATTCTCAACAATTGTAATAGGGTATTCAATTGTAATTAGTTGAGTTATGTACTTTTGTTTTCTAGGAAATGGGTAGATAAAATTTTCATAGGAATAGGTTTTTCTTATTTTGTTGCCCTACGAGTCCTAGATGACTCAAAGGAGATTTTGTCTCATATTTCCAAAGGGGGAGATTGAAGCACCTTATACCCTTGACTCACTTGAGTCTGTATTGTATAAGTGTTCATCTAGTTTGGAAATTGTGACAAAATTGTGTCTATCCTAGAAATCAAAGAACCTCAGAGATTGGTTTGCTATTTTATTCCTCTTGCTTGATTAATCTAGATACCTTTACCAACACTCACACATATGAGAATTGCATTCATACATTTCAAAGTGCATATAAGTGTGTGTATATATGTTGAGTGTGTTTAAATCCTTAAAATTGATTTTTAATATTTTTTTTGGGAATTTATAAGCTTTTAAAATAAGGTTTTTATTAATTAAAATTTGGTTTTAAAAATATTGGGGTCAATCTGCTATTTTGGATTGTTGGTTTTTTGGCTGAAAATTCACTTGGGCAGAATCTGAAAGCGTTAGAGACTATAAGGCATGTTGGGTAATTATTTTAGACGCGCGTGTAACAACCAATCTATTGCCTACACCTGTCAAGCTATAAACGACCTAAATTGTGTTTTCTCCGTGAGACGATTGTTGTGTGTTATTTCAACCCTTAGATTAGATTTAATCGATGACCTGCATGCGTTCTTATACAATCCTGGTGAAACCAATTTGAGCCAATCAGAAGCGTTTTAATCACCGCCTCTGTTTAAACCATTGGATGAAAGTCAATCCTCCTAGACCAGATCCTAGCCCTTGATTTTGGCCTTTATTCTCGAATCTTCTCAGCCTCCTATAAAAGGACCCCTACCCTCTGCCATCTGAGACTTTTGCCACTTTGTTCATTCGAGTGAGAAAGAGAGAAGAGATAGAAGAGAGAAGAGATAGAAGAGAGAAGAAAGAAGATAGAAGATAGAGAGAGAAACCAGAGTTAGGAAACCCTAATCCTAAATCGTCCAAAATTATATTCAAACCATAACCTCTTTCAAAACCAGTTTATACCAAACACAACCTTGAGTATTTGAGAGATTTTGAGTGATTGGTTTGTTAGTTTTGTTGCTGTAACCTCTTCGTTCTCTGATCTTGTTATCAACTTAAACATCTGTTTAGATCTGTGTTTCTACTTTTATAGAAATCTTAGATCTAAGTCACTGCATGTTATATTTCATATAGATCTGCATATTTAGTTTCTCATCTTGAGAAAATATTTGTTGATTTGTTTTTGTAAATATTTTTATCTATAAAATCAACAAAAACATTTCCTGTTTTTAGTTCTTTTGAAACAAGACCTTCGACCTAGTTGGAATCGCACTTGGTGATTTTCAATTTCAAAAATAGTTTCAAAACTTGAGATTGATTAAGATCTTGATACGTCTTCTGAGCAAGATAGCTGTGGATTCTGGGATTATAATAAAGGTCAAATAAGGTTAAGTTTTCTAAGAAGAGAGAAATAGAAAATCACTGCATATAGATCTTATATGTAATTTGATAGGACTGTTTGTATAAAATAAGTGTGTGTGTGTGTGCATGCATATGTTAGAAAGCACCTCCACAAACACTATCACCCTACCACACTAAAAGTGTTGGTAATAAGATCTCAAGAACAAGAGTCGACGTAAAGAACTTGAACAAATTGGAAGTTAGTAAGCTGGGAGAACAACATCAAAAAACAGAACTGCAGATAAGTTATAAGGACACTAGTGGGTACATTCCTAAACTTGTATAGGTCTGATTTGTGTGCATGTGTGTTATATAGTTTGTAACTGTTATAATTTGTTTTAGCGAAATTTTTGGTTTACTCCGTAGAGGTAGTCGTGGATGTTTCCTCAGTTGGGTGAGATTTTACCACGTTAAAAATCTTTATTCTTAATCTTTCTACTTCTCCTCATCTAATTCTTGGTTGTGCTGTGTTTAAAGTTTTTTTAAACTGATTTATCAAACATGTTAACAAATCTTGAACAAATCTCGTACATATTTTGATAAATACTTCTTGTGATTAATTTGATTTGATTTTAAGAAAAGAGTTTCCTCAAAAAATAGTTCGGAGTTACTTAAATAGTTTAATTTTATATTAAACGGCTTTAGTAATAGATTTTCAGAAAGTTTTACCCATTTAATTTTTGTAATTGATGGATTGGGGCATATTTTACGTAGAAAATCATGTGTTCTGGTATATAGTACTTGTAGTAACGTTTGTTGGGAGTTTGAGAATGATATATGGAGATTTGGTTGAGGATGGAGAGGCAAACTCGTAACTGGGTTAATGCAATTTTTGTCATAACTGCTTGATCGATCGATCGACCCAAGAACATCGATTGATCGATGATCGATCGATCGACCCCTTTTCCTGGATCGATCGACCCCTCCTGGAAAACTGCATATTCCCCTTATGTTGGTTTAATCCGATTAAAATGCGTAGTAACTCTTGATTATTACTGTTAGAACATAACGGGATATAAATAGGACCAGTAGGGTTTAGGTAAACTCCATTGAGTGAGAATTTAATGTAAGATGAAATTAAGGGTTAACGGGGAGTTATTCACATATGAAATCCTGCGTACGTTTCATAAAAGGTCGAGACTTGTAAGGAAGTTAGATTAGAAGGTAAGTGAGAGTGCCTACTGAAATTATACTTATGGAGTTAGAATACTTGGAGAGATAAGAAGTAGGTATGGAGTAACTTATATATATGAGAATAAAAGTGACAAATCCGTTATGCGAGATAATCAAGTAAAAATGTGCTAAGAACGGATAATTATAATTATGGGTCGTGAGCGCACCTAATTTATAAATGTGGATATATATATATATATATATATATATATATATATATATATATATATATATATATATATATATATATGACTATGTGATTGTGCATATATTATATATATCTGTATAAAAATCATACTCGGGCTACTTGCTATCATGGGGGTTTTCGCGTCGGGACGGTCTTATCTCGATTGGGGATTTATGGGGGATACTGACTCGTACCCTAGAACATAGGATTCCTTGGTACAGGCTATCTAATTGATAGTCAGACAGTCCTAAGAGACGTTAGGGTATGTGCTGACCTCTTAGTGACTTGGAACTATGCTTCGCCTCCATTTGTATGTGTTTTATGTTAATACAGTTCGAGAGTGATTCCTAACTAGTATTTCCTTTAATATGTGTAATATGGGGACTTGATAACAGAGTATGCCAGCACCATAGATTTTATGAGGGGTACCAATAGTGTGTATATATATATATATATATATATATATATACATACTTAAGAATGAGAACTTGCTACTGTGCATAAAAGTAGTTAAGTAATGAATAATTACTCCAACTTTATTATAAGTATTTGGAAATTTTGTGACATCACTGAGTTATTTCAAATAACGTAAGATATATGAGAAAGCTTAATTTTCAGAAATTTATTTATATTATCCATAGTATATGACGGAATGAAACCTTATGGGGGAAGTTAAGTTAAAATAAACTTATGAGATTAATAGAGCGGTAGGCGTGCACACTAGATGAGAGGTGAGAATTTCTCAAGAGAGTGTCGCATACTAACATGGTTGTTACATTAGCCGGTAAGCATTTTAAATACTTGCTAAACTAATTTTAAACTGTTTTACACTCGGGCTTTGACCTGTTTCCTGTTATTTCTTCTCTCTTGTATATATATGTATATAACACAGGTTCCCAACCACAGGGACGTCATGCTTATGTTCTTTGGACCAGACGCGCTGTAGCTTATGTGGGAGTTGCAGGCCATTGCTTAGACGACCTCGTTGTTGATTCTACTCCTATTTTTAGTTCTTATTAGTTAGGTCATGTGTCACCCGTTTCTCTATTCAGTTTGGATTGTTGTCAGAGATTTACGTCCTTTATATTTCCATTAGTTGGTACTCTTTGGGATTTAATTACTGTCAGGATGGTTTTATTTATAGTTTAAAACGGTTTGGTTTATATGGATGAATCTAATTCTTGTGTGTTATTTGTAATACCCCGTACTTTTGGCTATATTTATTTTTGGGATTAATTAATTAAATGCGTATTAATTGGAAATTAATCCGGGTTAAAAACACTAACGAGATGCGAGTTGGTATTTGATTATGTGCATACATGTTTTTATATGAATATTGAATTATGAAAAATTTGTCGTGAGATTTATATACGGCATTTTAGAAATTTTGTTGAGACGCGTGTGACCGCCGCGTCACGATGTAATATTTTGATTATAAAAGTGAATTTAAATTCTATTAACCGTATGGTCGTTTCGAGTGCGCCAACGCGTCCGGAAGGGTCGAAATAGTCAGAAAACACTAGCCGGGGGTTTAGTTTGGGTCCCGGGGTATTTTTAGGCCATACCGGCAACATAAAGGGCATTTTAGTAATTTTGTATTTTTGGAGAATTAAAAGTGACGAAAATTGAGAGTTTTAATCTGATTGGGAATTGACCCACTAAGCCACTAACCAACCCATATTAACCCAATAAGCTACGGAGGTTATCATTTAGGTTTCCAACTTTCCCAAAGAAAACCCTAGCCACCATAGCCACCTTTGGAGAAGATAGCTTGGAGAGGGAGAGAAAGAGAAGGAATTCTGCAGAAATCTTTACAGAAATCAACACCAAATTTAGAGACAATCAAGGCAAGTGATTTAATTACATTTAAATTCAGAGAATGTTCTTCCCATGTTAGAAAATTGAAGAATTCCAATTGTTCTTGAAAGATGAATGAAAACCCATGTTAATTGGATTTAGAAATTGAATATTGAGGACAAATTGCATGTAGAACCATATAGAGATGATTGTTCTGGTGTTAGTATACGTAGGATGTAAAAAAACGGATCTAGAATGGACAAATTGATGATTACAAATTCTAGGGTTTATGTTCTTGAATAATTAGGGAAAAGGTGTAGAGATTTGTATATTGATTTATGTTAGGGTGATTTAATCCTTTAAAACGTGTTAGGAGGTGACTATAATATGTTTAAGATTGATTAGAGACCTTAAAACAATGGTTGGGACTAAGTTTGAAGGAGGTTTGAGGAGTAAAAATGGTGAAAAACGAGATTTAGACAATTCTGGGACGAAACTGGTAGGTCGTTAGAAGCCCCTGCCCAGGTCGTTCGAACGAACTCGTTCGAACGAGCTTCTAACGAATTGACCAGTCGCTTCCAACGAAAGGGAACTTTGTTCGATATCTTCGTTTGAACGAGATCTCGTTAGAAGGTACAGTTCGTTCGAACGAACTGGATCTCGTTCGAACAGTCTCGTTCGAACGAGACTTCTAACGAGCTGACAGTTTGATCTCGTTCGAACACCTTGCTATCACGGGAGGTTTGCGTTCGCTTAGGGCCCTCTAATCCTTGTGTTTCCCGGATTTAGACTGGTTACCTTGATGAACATAGGTCATAGAAAGACTTATTGTGATATTAATAAGTCCGCTGATCGTGGGAGCGTAGGTATGTGCGTGACCCATGTGATGTGACTGTGTTCGCCTCCATTATTTGTGATGATTGTTATTGTGAACTATTCCTGAGAGATTCGGAATATGTAATCCTTATGTACGTGACGTACCGGGATGGATAGCAGAGTATGTGTGCACCACAGCTTAGTTCTCGGGGTGCTTGTATAGTGTATTTATGGTGTGAATAATATATACTTAATTAATGGGACCCTTCATGTTAATGTTGTGAATATAATTACGGTACTGTCTCGAGGAACATAACGGGTTAGCTGATAGTGAAATATATTGCATATTGAGCATCTGAGTTTACGTTAAACCCCTATTTAATTACGAGCGTTAAAATGTTAATAGAACTGAGTAATAAGGGTAGGACCTATGACAGTCTAGCTAGATATAATGTCACTTAGCTAGTGGGTTGTGTCGTTGTAGATGGGTTCTTACGTTAGGAGTGCACAGTTAGACGAGAGGTGAGAATATCATGTGAGTGCACGTCCTAACATGTACTTTGCATTTAATGTTTTAAATGTTTTTAAAGCACTTGCAGGTTTTTAAAATATCTCCACATTCGGGCTCTGACCCGTTTGCTTTCAAATCTATTTTTCCTTGTAAAACCATTTTAGGTGCTCAGCCACAAGGACACCATGCATAGGATACTCATTCTGGTGACGAGCTGTAGCTGTTTGTGGAAGCTACAGGGATTTGCTTGTAGACGCTTCTATCACTTGGATTCCAGATTCATTATCTATCAGTTGTAGGGCATGTTGCCCATTTCTATTAGAGTTACATTTCCATTACAGTTTTAAGACTTTGGCATGTATTGATTTAGTATTCAGTTTACTTATCAGTTGTGGGATTTGTAGTGAGGAGTTTTCCTCCAGACTTTATTTACGTTATGTGATGGTTATTCTATTTACTTCATTATAGTGAATGGTGTTATTATTCTTTATTACACTTGTTGCATGTTAATCAGACTTTAAAAAAAAATTTGGCACTTACTTTTTAAATACTAGGTGGTTAGTAATAATAAAAATGTTTTCGACAGTGATGCTATTAACTGAGCCAACTTGGCATTTTGAATTAATTTAATAAAGGAGTAGCTACCCGGTATTTAATTAGTCGGGGTGTCACAGGTGGTATCAGAGGCAGGTTCTAGTGTCCTTTAGGATCTGACGGCTTATTATGTTTCCGCTAAGTTTCTTTGATATAGAGCCCTATATTTTAGGACTGTTGTACTCTTTTTGTGTATGCTTCATTCTTCAGCTATCTTAAGTTTATAAACAGCGAACTTATAAACTTTGTTCTTATTTCAGATGCCTCCACGACGTGCACGACGAGTTCCCAGGGATGCAACGCCCGAACCCCAGCCCGCTCCAGTTCAGGGCATGATGAACGCCGCTGAAGTTGCAGCTATAGTAGCCCAAGCGGTAAATGCCGCAATTGCCGTTGTTCAGCAGGCACCACCGTAGGCGCCGGTTGCCGCGCCAGTTCAGGCAAATGCATTCCCGTCTGCTTGGGAGCGTGTACGTGACGCTTTTCAGAAAGCGCATCCGCCAGAGTTTGGAGGTAGCTCAGATGTGGTAGTCTCGAGCCAGTGGAGGAAGGATATGCAGAGGCACTTAAGGATGTATGAGTGCACGGATGTCCAGAAGCAGGTGCTAGCTACTTTCAAGCTAGTTGGATCTGCACTGCAGTGGTGGGAGTCTATTACCACCGTGGAGGAGAGGGATACTCTCACTATTCAGGACTTCTGGGTGCGGTTTGACCGCAAGTACTTTCCGTCGGCTGTTCACACGGAAATGAGGAGGAAACTTATGAATCTGAGGCAAGAGGGTAAGACCGTGGCCGAGTATGATGTCGAGTTCACGAATCTGTTGAATATCATTCCAGATGAGATACCAACAGAGAAGAAGAAGATTGAGAAGTTCACGGACGGGTTAACATGGAGGCTCCGTCAGCATCTGTTAGGGAACCTTTCGTTGGCCACGTATTCTGATGTGGTTAACGCTGCTTTGTTACACTGCCAGGACCACCGCTTTCATATGGCTGAGGTCAAGAGGTCGGGAGAGTCTAGCCATCAGGGCAGGACAGGAGGACATGGTGCCGGTGGGGCACAATCTGTCCAGGGGCAGAGACAGGGTGAGCAGGGTTCGCAGCAGGGGGATCAGAAGAGGTTCCGATCAGGGAACTACAGGCAGGGACATGGAGGTTTCCGTCAGGGCCATCAGGGTCCAAACGGCCATCAGGGCCAACAGGGTCAGAATGGGCAGCAGTTTCACCAGGGCCAGCAGGGCCAAGGGAGGAACGGTAACGGCCACCAGGGCCGGGGACCGCAGGGGCAGAGAGGAGGGAACTTCCCAGGGAAGTGTTTTGTTTGTGGAAAGACTGGCCATAAGCGACAGGATTGTCCTGATAGGGGCAGGGCCCCACAGCAGCAGCAGCAGGGTGCTCGCCAGGAGCCACAGAGGCCTATGTTTCCCGCCGCTCTTCCCGCACCGCCACAGATGGCAGCATTGCCACCCATTCCAGCAGTCCCAGTTCAGCAGGGGCAGCTACAGTATGGACGTGTCTATAACGTTCACCAGGCTGCAGTTCCTCAGGCACCGCCCGCGATTGAGGGTACGTTTCCTATCCATGGCACTATGGGTCGGGTATTATTTGATACGGGGGCTACACACTGTTTTATAGCTACACACTTCGCGAAAGCTTTAGGATTGTTAGCAACGGCAGAGAGCACAGTGACGTGTGTCGACTCACCATTGGGGAGTGGGTCACTTATTTTCTTTATATGCCGGGGAGTGGGGGTAGAGATTAGTGGTTTGGTATTACCTGCAGACATGTTGGTATTAGATATGCATGTTCACGATGTGATTATCGGTATGGATTGGCTCGTAGCTTATAGGGCCATGATTGATTGCTTCAGCGGGAGCATTGTTTTTGCCATTCCGGGGAAAGAGATGTTTATAGTGGCGATGCCTCGCCCAGAGGGAGGATCGACCGCTCATCTGTATTACATAGAGGAGGATACCTCTAAGGAGGTTGTGATTCCTTTAGATTCGATCCCGGTTGTCAGGGAATATTCGGATGTGTTTCAGGAGATACCAGGCCTACCCCCCAGTCGAGAGATAGACTTTGTTATAGACCTATTGCCAGATACGAGGCCTATAGCACGCGCACCGTACCGTATGGCTCCGGCAGAGATGCGAGAGCTACGAGATCAGATAGAGCAGTTGTTAGGTCAGGGCTTTATTCTCAGGAGTACCTCACCTTGGGGCGCTCCAGTTTTGTTTGTGAAGAAGAGGGACGGTTCACTGAGATTTGTGTGGACTACCGAGAGTTGAATAAGGTCACGATACGGAATAAGTATCCGTTGCCTCGAATCGATGACTTATTCGACCAGTTGAGAGGAGCTTCTTTCTTCTCGAAGATTGATTTGAGATCGGGATACCATCAGTTGCGTATCAGGGAGGAGGATGTCTCGAAGACTGCGTTCTTGTCGAGATATGGTTCTTACGAGTTTCGAGTTATGCCATTCGGTTTGACCAACGCTCCAGCAGTGTTTATGGACTTGATGAACAGAGTGTTCAGGGATTTACTAGATCAGTTTGTCATTGTCTTCATTGATGACATTCTGGTTTACTCTCAGACAGAGGAGGAGCACGCCGAGCATTTGAGGCAGGTTTTGCAGACACTTCGTCAGAACGAGTTGTATGCAAAATATGAGAAGTGCGGGTTTTGGCTGAAGGAAGTCCAGTTTTTGGGACATATCATTTCCGACCGGGGAATATCTGTTGATCCGGGGAAAGTATCCGCGGTGAGGGAGTGGGGACAGCCCACGACACCGACTGAAATTCGTAGTTTCTTGGGCCTAGCAGGATACTACAGGAGGTTCATTCGGGGATTTTCGAAGATAGCGGGTCCTTTGACACATCTGACTCGTGAGGGTGTGCCATTCATCTGGAGTGATGCCTGTCAGTTGGCATTTGATGAGTTAAAGGACAAATTGACCTCAGCACCTGTGTTAGCATTGCCGAGACCGGGAGTTGAGTATTTGGTTTACACCGACGCGTCTTTGCAAGGACTTGGAGGTGTATTGCAGCAGGAGAGACATGCCATAGCTTATGCTTCCCGTAAGCTTAAGACTCATGAGAAAAATTACCCCACGCATGATTTGGAGTTGGCAGCTGTGGTATTTGCCCTACGGATTTGGAGGCACTATCTTTTGGGGGAAAAGTTCTAACTGTTCACGGACCATAAGTCCCTACAGTACCTGTTCACGCAGAAGGAGTTGAATATGCGGCAGCGGAGGTGGCTTGAGTTTGTGAAAGACTACCAGTTCGACATCCAGTATCACCCGGGTAAGGCTAACGTGGTAGCAGACGCGTTGAGCCGTAGACCAGCAGATGAGGTGGCAGAGGTGTGGAAGGCAAAGTGGAAGGAATTGGGACACCAGGATGCAGTGGCCCGATCTTTCATGTCTGTGATGACCGTTACACCGCAGATTGTCACGAAGGTAGTACGGGCACAGGCTAATAACTCGTTCTGTCAGGAGCAGATAGTTCGATTACTAGCAGAGGGAGCCGAGTCCTATACCGTCAGCTCAGACGGGGGATTACGCTTCAATGGGAGATTGGTAGTTCCGGAAGGGGAGGAATTGCGACACGATGTGATGGCAGAGTCGCACGGCTCACGGTTCGCGGTACATCCCGGAAGGGATAAAATGTACCAAGACATGAGACGCCAGTATTGGTGGAGCGGTATGAAGATAGATATCGCTGAGTTTATTTCGAAATGCGCCACTTGTCAGCTTGTAAAAGTGGATCATCAGAGACCGGCAAGACTATTACAGCCGTTGGAAGTCCCGGTGTGGATGTGGGAGAGCATATCCATGGACTTTATCACGGGGTTGCCTACGTCGCAGAAGGGTCACGACTCCGTTTGGGTAATTATGGACAGGTTGTCCAAGGTCGCTTACTTTTTACCCGTAAGGACTGACTACACTACGGGACAGTATGCCCAGCTCTTCATTTTGGAGGTTGAAAGACTTCACGGTGTACCCCTAAATATCGTGTCTGACAGAGACAAGATATTTGTTTCGAGGTTTTGGGAGAGTTTCCAGGAGGCCATGGGCACGAAATTGCGGTTGAGTACGGCTTATCATCCGCAGACCGATGGGCAGACAGAGCGCACAAATCAGATGTTGAAAGACATGCTACGCATGTGCATTATTGACTTTGGGGGTGGATGGGAGCAGTACCTTCCACTGGTGGAGTTTGCTTACAACAACTCCTATCAGTTCACTATTGGCATGGCTCCGTTTGAGGCATTGTACGGTAGGCCTTGTCGCTCCCCAGCATGTTGGTTAGAGGTGGGGGACAATAAACTACTTGGGCCGGAAGTGATTCAGGATACTTCGGCAAGGATTGAGTTGATTCGGAGTCGCATTCGGGTAGCTCAAGACAGGCAGAAGAGTTATGCTGATGCGAAGAGATTTTTCAGGTAGTTCCAAGTGGGGGACCAGGTTTTGCTTAGAGTATCTCCTATGAAGGGGATTATGCGTTTCGGGAAGAAGGGGAAGTTGGCACCGAGGTATGTGGGGCCGTTTCCCATTATTGAGCGGATCGGACCGGTTGCGTATAGACTTGGGTTACCGGAGCATTTGCATCGGATTCACGATGTGTTCCATATTTCCTCGCTGAGGAAATACCTTAGAGATAATTTGGCTCATTCTCACATTGCTGTGGAGGACATCGATCTCCAGCCGGATAGCTCCTACGAGGAGGGGTCGATTGCTATTTTGGACCGAAGCGAGAGGAAACTGCGGTCAAAGATAGTTCCGTTAGTACGTGTTCAGTGGCGACATCACAATGTCGAGGAGTCCACATGGGAGCGCGAGGATGAGATGCGCGAACGTTATCCAGAGTTGTTTTTAGCAGGTACTTTCTAGTTTCGAATTTCGGGACGAAATTCAGTTATTAGGGGGGAAGTATGTAATACCCCGTACTTTTGGCTATATTTATTTTTGGGATTAATTAATTAAATGCGTATTAATTGGAAATTAATCCGGGTTAAAAATACTAACGAGATGCGAGTTGGTATTTGATTATGTCCATACATGTTTTTATATGAATATTGAATTATGAAAAATTTGTCGTGAGATTTATATACGGCATTTTAGAAATTTTGTTGAGACGCGTGTGACCGCCGCGTCACGATGTAATATTTTGATTATAAAAGTGAATTTAAATTCTATTAACCGTATGGTCGTTTCGAGTGCGCCAACGCATTCGGAAGGGTCGAGATAGTCAGAAAACACTAGCCGGGGGTTTAGTTTGGGTCCCGGGGTATTTTTAGGCCATACCGGCAACATAAAGGGCATTTTAGTAATTTTGTATTTTTGGAGAATTAAAAGTGACGAAAATTGAGAGTTTTAATCTGATTGGGAATTGACCCACTAAGCCACTAACCAACCCATATTAACCCAATAAGCTACGGAGGTTATCATTTAGGTTTCCAACTTTCCCAAAGAAAACCCTAGCCACCATAGCCACCTTTGGAGAAGATAGCTTGGAGAGGGAGAGAAAGAGAAGGAATTCTGCAGAAATCTTTACAGAAATCAACACCAAATTCAGAGACAATCAAGGCAAGTGATTTAATTACATTGAAATTCAGAGAATGTTCTTCCCATGTTAGAAAATTGAAGAATTCCAATTGTTCTTGAAAGATGAATGAAAACCCATGTTAATTGGATTTAGAAATTGAATATTGAGGACAAATTGCATGTAGAACCATATAGAGATGATTGTTCTGGTGTTAGTATACGTAGGATGTAACAAAAACGGATCTAGAATGGACAAATTGATGATTACAAATTCTAGGGTTTATGTTCTTGAATAATTGGGGAAAAGGTGTAGAGATTTGTATATTGATTTATGTTAGGGTGATTTAATCCTTTAAAACGTGTTAGGAGGTGACTATAATATGTTTAAGATTGATTAGAGACCTTAAAACAATGGTTGGGACTAAGTTTGAAGGAGGTTTGAGGAGTAAAAATGGTGAAAAATGAGATTTAGACAATTCTGGGACGAAACTGGTAGGTCGTTAGAAGCCCCTGCCCAGGTCGTTCGAACGAACTCGTTCGAACGAGCTTCTAACGAATTGACCAGTCGCTTCCAACGAAAGGGAACTTCGTTCGATAGCTTCGTTCGAACGAGATCTCGTTAGAAGGTACAGTTCATTTGAACGAACTGGATTTCGTTCGAACAGTCTCGTTCGAACGAGACTTCTAACGAGCTGACAGTTTGATCTCGTTCGAACAGCCTCGTTCGAACGAGACTTCTAACGAGCTGGCAGTCTTGGCCTTTTTGGCCTATTTTTGATTTTTGGAGTCCCGTAAACTTATTCGAGGGTAGAGTTAACATTTCTTTGATGATGTATTGATAGATTTGGGACTTTTGGGTTATTATGAGGAGTAAATTATATACGAGTGATTTAAATCAATGAACCGTTTGGGTTGGGACGTGAGTGTCTACTACGACGTGAGAATAGATTATGGCGCGTATGATTATAAACCGGAATCGTATAAAGTGTGTAAAGTATATATTGGTACTAGAATGATAATAGTACTACAATTAAACTACGGGATTACTAAGACGTGTGTTTACTTAGTATTGGTATATGAATTGTGTGTATGACATACCTACCATACTTGCTATCACGGGAGGTTTGCGTTCGCTTAGGGCCCTCTAATCCTTGTGTTTCCCGGATTTAGACTGGTTACCTTGATGAACATAGGTCATAGAAAGACTTATTGGGATATTAATAAGTCCGCTGATCGTGGGAGCGTAGGTATGTGCGTGACCCATGTGATGTGACTGTGTTCGCCTCCATTATTTGTGATGATTGTTATTGTGAACTATTCCTGAGAGATTCGGAATATGTAATCCTTATGTACGTGACGTACCGGGATGGATAGCAGAGTATGTGTGCACCACAGCTTAGTTCTCGGGGTGCTTGTATAGTGTATTTATGGTGTGAATAATATATACTTAATTAATGGGACCCTTCATGTTAATGTTGTGAATATAATTACGGTACTGTCTCGAGGAACATAACGGGTTAGCTGATAGTGAAATATATTGCATATTGAGCATCTGAGTTTACGTTAAACCCCTATTTAATTACGAGCGTTAAAATGTTAATAGAACTGAGTAATAAGGGTAGGACCTATGACAGTCTAGCTAGATATAATGTCACTTAGCTAGTGGGTTGTGTCGTTGTAGATGGGTTCTTACGTTAGGAGTGCACAGTTAGACGAGAGGTGAGAATATCATGTGAGTGCACGTCCTAACATGTACTTTGCATTTAATGTTTTAAATGTTTTTAAAGCACTTGCAGGTTTTTAAAATATCTCCACATTCGGGCTCTGACCCGTTTGCTTTCAAATCTATTTTTCCTTGTAAAACCATTTTAGGTGCCCAGCCACAAGGACACCATGCATAGGATACTCATTCTGGTGACGAGCTGTAGCTGTTTGTGGAAGCTACAGGGATTTGCTTGTAGACGCTTCTATCACTTGGATTCCAGATTCATTATCTATCAGTTGTAGGGCATGTTGCCCATTTCTATTAGAGTTACATTTCCATTACAGTTTTAAGACTTTGGCATGTATTGATTTAGTATTCAGTTTACTTATCAGTTGTGGGATTTGTAGTGAGAAGTTTTCCTCCAGACTTTATTTACGTTATGTGATGGTTATTCTATTTACTTCATTATGGTGAATGGTGTTATTATTCTTTATTACACTTGTTGCATGTTAATCAGACTTTAAAAAAAAATTTGGCACTTACTTTTTAAATACTAGGTGGTTAGTAATAATAAAAATGTTTTCGACAGTGATGCTATTAACTGAGCCAACTTGGCATTTTGAATTAATTTAATAAAGGAGTAGCTACCCGGTATTTAATTAGTCGGGGTGTCACATTATTATCCATCTTTAGTATATCAGAAATCTTAAATTGTTGGTTATTCAAAAAGGTTTTCACATTTGGATTTAATAAAAATGGAAATAAGGTTTTAAAATTGTTTTGACACTTAGCTTAAATTATTTAGGGTGTTTAAATTAGAAATTTTATTTTGCGACAGTGATGCTAAGAATGAAACAATTGTTCACCTTGATTTTAATTTAATAAAGGACTGATCACCTGGTATTTAATTAGGCGGGGTGTCACATCTCCCCTCTCCCTTAACTATGAGAGGTTTACTCACTCATGTACATATTACTCTCTAAGCTTACACACTCTCTCTCACTTCTAATCCTCGATCTCCTACACACAACCTTAACTCTCCCTTTTGTAGCAAAAGGGAGCTTACAAGATGACTGGAAACCGGACGCTAAAAGCTAACTGGTTGAAAACATACAATTATTAAAGCGAAATACAATAATTAAAGGTCTGTAACTTTGGAATCTCTTGAGTCTTTCACGTTTTTTCTTTTTCCAAAAGCAGTCTTGGCATCTTGTGATAATTGCGAACCTAACGTCTTTGTCTTTCTTTAATCCGGTGGCCCATATTGGGCAAGAATATTTTACTTTAAGCAGAGTCTAAATTATCGCGTCTTCAGTCTTTGATAATTCACTAAGTAGGGTGGGGCCCTTCTCTGTACCATCTTCGTCTTCTTCTGTTTCGTCTTTGTCTTCGTTTGGTAGAGTATTATTATTGAAGAATTCATCAATGAGGCCTACCACTCTAAGGCTGGCTGGCAAAGCAATCTCCACCATTTCCTTAGATTCTTTCTTGAGTCTTCCATTAAATGGCTCATCAGCCTGGATAATGAGTTCTTCTTCATGGTATGCAATGTACCATGATTTCTATAGTCTCCATGGCTTGGGTAATCTGGAGTTTGGACTTATTAATAATTAAATCTTTAGTCTCGTCTTCGGATAGAAGTTCCACATCTTTAAAAGAATAGTTGGAAAATCTAAAAAGTCTAAAACCTTTAACCTTCATTCCTCTGCAAGAACTTGGAGAAATCTGGTACATCCTGGCAGACAGGGGAAGGAAGTCTTCTACCTTCTTGACATACTTATGGACAATTTTTCCAAGAGCAATAGTGTCTTCTACAGTCTTTATCTGGATGAGTGCAACGAAGCCATAGTCTGTTAAAGTAATCTCGGATATGTGTGCTTTTCCAAAAAGATAAATTTTTGGAACATATTTGAAGAAACCTCTGAACATTAAGGCATCTCCATTAATTTTATATAATAACATATTAAAGTGTTCAATAATGTTATTAACATCTTTTTGATAGTCTTCTGATATTGGAAGAATATTATGACCAAAAGGTATAATAATCTTAGTCTTAAAAGTCTTTTTCTAATAATAAAAATTATCACCTGGTCTAGTTTTAGAGGATTCTCCAAGAGTCTGAGCATAAGCCTGAGTCTGAGGTCTAGGAACGACATTACCACTGAGTTGGGTGACCACAAGTCTTTGAGTACTCATGAATCTGGCAATAGCCACCACATTCTTTTTGAATTATATCCATAGTCTATTCTTCACGTTTCACCATATAATGTCTGTAAGAGTATTTTTATCATCTGAAAATTCTCGTCTAAATTTAATCAAGTCTGAATATCTTTGATTAGGTTTATATTGGGGGAAATACATCTTCCCAATTTGAGAAATAATCTCAGGTCTAGATTTTTAAGGAGGAACTAAGATATCATCAAAGTTCTCTAGGATTGGTCTATCTTGAGAGTCTTGAATGTGAGTCTGTCTTTGCGTTACACCAGCATTTGGTCTTACGTGTCTAAGATAGTCTGCAACGTCTTCTTTGTTCAGTCTATTTGTTCCAAAGGAACTCATGCTGTCTATGTCTTCTGTTTGTAACACAAAATAAGATATAACATTAGTGTTAGCAAACATAGGTTCTCTAGATATGATGTCTGGAATGGTATTTTTACTTCCCTTAATATGTATAACAGAGAAGTCATAACCATTAAGCAATTGTTGCCATCTAATAAGTCTATTAGTCCTCGATTTGGACAAGTCTAAATCTCTGAATTTTAGGTATAAGAAAAAGCATATATTTTTCTACTTCCCTTACTATGGCTAAAACTTCTTTTTTATGGGCATTGTATCTTGTTTCTGGATCTGTAAAGGTTCCAGAACTATATCTACAAAGTTTCTTCCTTTTTGTCTGATGATCAATGGCAAAGTATATTGCTCCCCATTGTTTATCAGATGCATCTGTTTCTACTATAAATTGGTCTTCAGCATTGGGCAGTTCAAGTATAGGGATATTTTTTACTGCTTCTTTAATCTGTCTTATAACTTCAAAATCATCTTTAGTCCAATAAAAATGATTAGTCTTGTCTGTTCCTTTTAATTTGGCAATTAAACTTTGTCTTTTTGAAGCAAGGTCTTTAATACAATCTGCAACACAATTTAGCAATCCTAAAAATGATTGTAATTGTTTTCTATCTTTGAGTTGGTCTGAAAACTCAAGAATCTTTTTAGTTATGTGTTCAACTAAGGATATTTTTCCCTTATTAATATGCATTCCCACAAAATCTATTTCAGTATGAAACAATTGCATTTTTCTTTCGGAAATAACAATACGATGTTTAACTAATTCTAAAAGAAACTTTTTAAGATGGTCTACATGCTCTATCTCAGTCTTACTGGCTACAAGAATGTTATCTATGTAAATAAGATAAAATTATGAATAAGGTTTAAATATATTATCCATTCTTCTTTGGAATACTTGAGGAGCATTCAAGTATCCAAATGGCATTACTAGCCATTCGTATTTACCTTGGGGCACACTAAAGGATGTCTAAGTAATACTGTTTGGATGCATCTTAATTTGCCAGAAGCCTGATTTGCAATCAAACTTACTGAATATAATCATATCTTCAATCAAATTGATTAAATTATTCTTGTCTGGTATCTTATAAGAATCAAATTCACAATTCTTATTTAGTTGTCTATAACCTTTAACCATACGTCTTTTTCCTCTTTTTCGTTCAGATTCATTTTGAACATAGAAGGCGATGATATTATGTCTACTTTTACTTTCTCTAATAATGCATAACTTATGTATCTCATCTATGACTTTTTTGAATTCTTCCCTGTCTTCTTGTGAATATCCGTTCTTATAGGTTCCACCATTAATAGTGGCGTCTGGGCTAATAGGGATAATTTCACAATAACTTTGCTCTTCATCCCACTTAGCGATGGGATTTTCTCCTAAAGTAGGATTTGCTAATTGACTAATCTTTTATTTTTCTACTTATATATCCATTTTCTTTTGTTTGGATATATCTTGAACCTGTAATAAGGTTTGCTAGGTTTGATCTAGAATGTCTTGTTGTATAAGCGCTATTTGCTTATAACACTTTTGGTCTGGACACTTACATTGTTTTTGTAAGGGTTTAGTGATTTATAGGGTTTCTTGTTGGTTTGTAGGTCTAGGTCCACCATGCTCAGCTGAAGAACTCTGATGTTTTATGGGTCTATAATTGGGTTTGACCTGTATAAGGTCAAAGGCAGTCTTGTGATCTATTAGAGGGGCTTTAATATTAAATTCCTCTTTATCACTAATTAATATCTTATCGTTATACTGAGTATAAGGACGATATTTACTAATAAAGTCTTGTCCTAAAATAATGTTTCCTGTGAAACTAGGACGAGGATCCATTATCCAAAACTGATTATTTACAGTTTTGTTAGTCCGATTTCCTAATTTAAAATGAATAGGAATAGTCTGAAAGTATAAGGTAAATGGTTCTCCATTAGCTACCTTACCATGGATCTCCTTCTTACTATCTAGAAAATATTCTTTAGGTAAAGCATTAGCCTTACAAATACTCTGAGAGCATCCTGTATCTATAAAAGCTGAAAGTCTTTTAGGATAGTCTTTGTGTTGAACGAATAACTCTACAAAACAAGCATGTGGTTTAGTAGACATTCCTAAATTATTCTTTTCTAGAATAGATATTCCTTTTTGAGGTTTATCTATAAAATCTACAGATGTTAGGTCTTCTGTACTACTATCAGAGCAGTTGTCTTCTAAGTCATAGGAAATTCCCTTTCTTTTTAAGTCTTCATTTTCTTGCAATCTTTTAGCTATATTTCTATCAATGTATTGATAATATGTTTTAATATCTAGGTCTATTTGAGCATCATACTGGCTAGTATAAATTGTTCTAAATCTAGTTCTCTAACAGTTTTCATGGTAGTGTAATTGACAAATAACACAGACCATAAATAATTATGTTTGTATAATCTCAAAGCATTCTACGTATCTAAAGTCTTTCTTGCTACATTTCATTTCAAATGTGAAATAATGTCTTTCATCAAAGTAACATCTAGGTATATAGGTTAGTAACTCAGGATTACTAACTGTCCATCTTTTCTTTAGAAATGGGCTTAATATACATTGATACCAAGCTTCCACAAAATCTATATATTCATCATCTAAATCATCTTGATTAGTTTGCATCATATATAAATCTAAAGTATCTTAGGAGTATTCATACTCATCAGTGTCACTATTATAATCTTCTAAATCATTGTCTGTGTATGCACTATAGATACTAGTATTATCATCATCATCATCTTCTATGTCTGATATTTCTATAGCATATAAAATATCTAATTCTTCTTAATCTTCATAGTCTAATATTGTATTAATAATCTTAATACCTTCCTTATATTTTTTTATTAGGGCAGTTTGGGGGCAAAAAATATGCCTACATAATAGCATGACACGTGGCGAGCACCTCGATCAAGGCGGTGAGAAACAGACGCTCCAACAAGATAGGGACGACTAGAGTCCTTGACAAACTTGAAGACCGAGGAGCAGTATCTGATTAGAATCAAACTCCACGAAGATATGAATCATCTATATTTGTAACCCTAATGTAACCCCTAACTCTATATAAAGGGGACACCCCCCATTGTAAAAGGGGGCTTAGAATCTAGAGAAACACATTCATGTAAAACTCTCTCATAATTCTAATGGAACACCGCAGCAGCCCCGTGGACGTAGGTCATTCATGGTCGAACCACGTAAATCTTTGTCTCTCTCGTATTAATCATTGTGCATACATCGTGGTACATGGGCACCCCCCATATCCCAGATTTTCTGACACCACAATTGGCGCTGTCAGTGGGAATCGACACAAAAAGCCTTTCCTTCTTGTTTACGAGATGGAGATTTACATTGCGGCCTCATGGTACACACGCACGATAATCAAGAGCTAAGTTTACTTTTTTTAATCTTTGTATGAATGATTATATATTATGTATAAACATCATTTTATTGATGCATGATTCTTTGCACATTTGTATTCATTCTGTGTAAACAATTTTTATGCATCTGCAAATCTGTACAACAACTTTGATTCTAAACAATTATCTTTGTTTGTCCCAGATGAAATTCATTATCGGAGATGTCGATGAAGGCTCTCCAAATATATGGACTCTAGAGACTCCTAACCAAACACGTTTGTTTATTGGGTTACATGGTATCTTATTTCCCATATTTTTCGGCAGGAGAGACTATAATAACTTTTCTCTCTTATCACAGATGATCTCTACATCTTCAAAGAATGTTTCTAAGGATGTTATTTTTACTTAGAGGAATTCAGTATAAAAATTCCTATCAGAGCGTAGAAAAAAGATCCAAACTCCGGCGAATAAGCATCGGAGAGATAACCGTGAAATTATAAAGCCCAACAGGACTCCTTCCACTAGCACAGGGGTAGAGAGGATTTCTTCACAAATCCACCGCGGCCTGGGGAACGTTACAGAGAAATCAACTAGATTTCCCTTTGATTTTCCCTACGGTCAGCGCCAACCAACCTCCGGGGTTATGGGCGATTAGTACCCCTCCGTTTATCTTTTCAAGACCACTGAACAGGTACCCAACGCAGCTCTTCAGTCAGCCTGTGACCTCCGGCCATATCCTCTAGTCACCTTCGATCTATGATCATGCATAACCATTTAGCGTCGAACAACAACCTACTTTCATTTCTCCGCCGACCTACCTCCGACAAACAGTGACATCCATAGCTACAAGAAGCATCCTCGGAACACCATGTGAGCTCGACGAAAAGCGCCCCACAGTGATGAGCTCAGCGAACAAGATTTATTTGGGGCTGGTCTTATTCGGTAACATCTTCCTTCTGGTTGGCGACAACCACTATGCTACAGCGACGAGCTAGCAGGGCAAGCAGCGTGGCATGCTCGAAGTGAGCTCGGAGAATAGTGACGAGCTCAGCGAATAGTATGGCGTGCTCGGAGAACAGTGACGAGCTCGACGAATAGTGTGGCGTGTTCAGAGAATAGTGACGAGCTCGGCGAACAGTTTGCCATTCTTGGAGGGAGCTCGCCACTGGACGGAGACGGCTATTTCAGGCTTCTCAGCATGCCTTGTGTGTTTTAATTAACATATTTTAAATATATTTGGGGCACAAGTCCACCTGGGTTTTAAAACTCTTTGACTTGCTCAGAATCAACATTTAACCTTTTTTTTGCAGAACTTTACAGTGGAAACAAATTTTTCAAACTTATAATTGGATATTTGCTTGGAGTCCAAGTATTTTTGCAAAAATTCTAAGTCAGACCTACATCTTACATTTGAGGTATATTTGACTAATTTTTGCACTGCTCGATTCTCTCAGAATTTTTTTTGAGGGACCATGTGACTAAATTACAATTGTTACAATGATTTTAGTTGGCACTTTTTTATGCGACCTTATTACAAATTATTTTGTTCACATAAATAAGTGGGGCACACTTATTTAGCACTCAAGTCATTTATTCGATCAATTTAATTTTCAATATTGTCATCCGGCTACAACAATTTAATTTCAGCAAAAGGAGATTAATTGGTTATTTAGCCCAGCCCCGACGGATGCTCGGGCATAGTTATCTAAGTGGGATTTTTGTGATAAAAATCATTGGATTATTTATTTCATTCATACGCTACTATGAATTTTTTCCCTGGCAAATGGCCGAGCATATGCATATCTTATATACTTTGTTGAAGAGATCATTTTTGTGATAACTTCTATTTGATTTAGCCTCAATAGATGGTCAGGGAATTTACTAACTTCCACAGGTACAAGATTCGGTCCCGACAGATGCTCGGAAACAATATTAAGTTCTTGAAAATCTCATCGATGTTTCGACAGATGCTCGAGACCGAATTTCTCGCTATATATACTCGGTATTGTACAACTTTGCCCCCGCGGACTATCCAAGCACCATTCATTTTATTAATGCTCCGACGGATAGTTGAGCACACTATAGCACTTTAAACCCAAAGAAATTCTTGGGAAAAAGTATTATTACTCCGACTGAAGCTTGGGTTATCTGATTCTCACCCTGAAGGACGATCAGGCATATCCAAGATTCATATCGGTAAAATATTTCTATATATTTAGTCCCGAAGATATCTACCGCACAAGTCTCAAATTATCCCCAATGGATGGTTGGTGAGGATAATCCTTATATTTAGCACAACCCCAATTGATGGATACGCACATTTATTTGTGCATTGTTCCTTTTTATCTCATAATATTTTGTTTGTTCACGAAATATGCTCACGATTTTTATCATCATAAATTTATGAGCAGGGGGCTATCTATACTGCATACTTCACAATTGACAGTACACAAATTTTCTGTGAAAACAATTTTTTGAAACCAACTCACAATTGAGTATTTGCTTAGAGCTTTTTGCAAAAAATTCCAAATTAACTCCTATGTCGTACATATGGATATATTTGATAAATTTTGCATCTTTTATTCGACTTTATTACAATTATTTTGTTCACATAAATATTGGGGCGCACTTATGGAGCACTCATGTCATTTATTCGATCATTTAATTTTCAATATTGTCGTATAGCCATTATTGGTTATACCAATGGATGGTCGGTGTAATATTTTTACTAGTACCTAGGGCATAGCCCCGACGGATGCTCAGGAATGGCCATCCTCGTGATATTTTATCACAGAAATTAGGGGATCATTCATGTCATTCATTCAATACTATGAATCTTTTCCTTGACACGTGTTCAAGCAGAAGCACGTCATATATTCCTTGACTGAATAAACGAATTGCAAGATAAATTCTATTTGATTTAGCCTCAACAAATGGTCGAGCAACTTATTAACTTCCACAGGTACAAGATTCAGTCCCGACGAATGCTCGGCCACAATCTTACGCTCTTGGAAATCTTATTAATGCACCAATATATGCTCGAGCATCGATCGCTCTCTATATCTACTCGAACCTGTACAACTTTGCCCCGGCAGACCAGCCAGGCACCACTTATTTTGTTAATGCTCCGATGGATGGTCGAGCACGTTACACCACTTTGGACCCAACAAATGAATGGGCAATATTATTTGTGATAACCGACGGACGCTCGGACGTTGATATTTCTTCAATTTCAGTATTGATGACCTGTCTCTATGATTCTTGACCTGAAGAATGATCAGGAATATTCAAGGTTCATCTCGACAAATGATCGGCAAAATATTTCTATATATTTAGTCCCGAAGATATTTTCCACACACGTCGCATTTTGTCCCCAACAAATAGTTGATCAGGATAATTCTTATATTAAGTCCCAACAAATGGTTGGCACGGTCGATTAATGATCGACATCACATTTATTATCGTTATTCAACCCTAATGAATGGTTTGGAAATTTAGTTTTCACTAACACTACAAGATCATTCGTAATACTTGCTCGGTCCTTTTTGGCTCGACGGATGCTCGTGCATGGATCACCCACAATATCTACCAGATCCTATACAATTTTCGCCTCGACAAGCATTCAGGCATCTTTTATTTAGTATGGAAATCTACTTTTAACCATGACGATCTTGCCTCGATGGATGCTCAGGCATCATTTATCTTATCAATGCTCCGACAGATGCTCGAGCATGGATCGTTCGCAACATCTACTAGGTCCTTTATAATTTTGCCTCGATGGACCCTCAGCTTCGATGGATAGTTGACGTTATGTGATCACGTCTCAAGCTCCAATGATTAATTGGGAGATACAATTCTTATTTAATTCAACCTCAGCGAATGAGAAGTTGGGCGATCTGTAGAACAAATATCCAATAACACATAAAGCATCTTGGAGAGCAATGATCAGCCATATTTATCAGCAAGGACGAATCCAACATGTAAGAAGTCATATATCCAAAAAAATCACAGTCACAAACAGAACATGTGACCCCCCCTGAATGTATCAGCAACATCGTCGGACAACGCATGGTGATCGGCGATCACTGGGCGATGAAAATTCGCTTATCGACGTCGAAAGGCATCATCAGCACCAAGATATCCACTCTATAGGAATGACGTTTCTTGAACGCCATATCAAAATAACGCATTTATGCACGAAGATGCTTTGACCTCATATCAATTTCTTCAGATGTACGAGCTATATGGAGTTTTCAACAGCATCCAGGAACCACCATGCATGGTCAGCGAACAAGTGTTCCCCGAGGAACGCTACATTACATGGAGCTATATGAGCAAGATAATCCTTAATTATATCCAGCTCGACGAACGATCAACGTGACACTCTTCAACACAATAAATCCCCGAGGAATGATCGGGCACACTTATCATCTCAGTTATATAGATCCAATAACTCGACGAACGGTTAGGCAGTCTTCTCTTCACAGCCCGATTAGGGGCTCCATGACAACGATAACACATGAACAGATTCACTGCAACATTTAAAGCAAAATAGAAGAGGCCAACTCAGGATGGATGCCAACATGGTTAACACTCGCATTAGTCTTTTAAATGACGATTAGGACTAAGCTTGATTTAATTACAACAACTATCTTGCTTGTTTCAATTAAGTTAAGGAAGTCCTGGGGTCTTTGTCACCTCCAAACACAAATGGCCTCACGAGTTGCCCCGGAAACAATAAAAGCCTTACGGGGGATCCCTAGGCAGAAAGCCAACTCAGGTTGGTCACCAACTATGTTGGTCGGTTAAAATCCTGAACGGGTGGATGGACCTTAAACCAGGTGCATTTTTGTCATCGTCTTTTAGGCCTAAGAAAGTGTGACGGCACAATCTAAAGGGTAAAACAGACGGATATTTAAATGCGAGGCATTAGAAAATGGAAAAATGCAAACGTATTTGGTATTACATTGACTTGCGAGAAAGACTTAAGTACAATAAGCATACCGATTACATATTACATCTTATAAAACCTAATGAAGGGTATTACCCCTACTAGGTACATGCTCGAGCAAGGCTCAGTGCATAGGCTTTTGGTTGGCCTCTCCAATTGGACCATATGAAAAACCTAATGCAGGGTCTTACCCCTACTAGGTATATGCTCGAGCAAGGCTCGACGCATAGGCCTTTGGTCGTCCTCTCTAATTGGACCATATGAAAAACCTAATGCAGGGTCTTACCCCTACTAGGTACATGCTCGAGCAAGGCTCGGCGCATAGGCTTTTGGTCGGCCTCTCCAATTAGACCATATGAAAAACCTAGTGCAGGGTTTTACCCCTACTAGGTACATGCTCGAGCAAGGCTCGATGCATAGGCCTTTGGTTTGGCTCTCCAATTGGACCATATGAAAAAC
Organism: Sambucus nigra; assembly: GCA_949130495.1. Taxonomy (NCBI): domain Eukaryota; kingdom Viridiplantae; phylum Streptophyta; class Magnoliopsida; order Dipsacales; family Adoxaceae; genus Sambucus; species Sambucus nigra. The sequence continues at coordinate 124,095,025 of OX422217.1, read as the reverse complement.
CTAATGCATAGTCTTACCCCTACTAGGTACATGCTCGAGCAAGGCTCGACACATAGGCTTTTGGTCGGCCTCTTCCAATTGGACCATATGAAAAACCTAATACAGGGTCTTACCCCTACTAGGTACATGCTCGAGCAAGGCTCGACGCATAGGATTCTGGTCGGCCTGTCCAATTGGACCATCTAAAAAACCTAATGCAGGGTCTTACCCCTACTAGGTACATGCTCGAGCAAGGCTCGATGCATAGGCTTTTGGTCGGCCTCTATAATTAGACCATATGAAAATCCTAATGCAGGGTCTTACCCCGACTAGGAACATCCTCGAGTAAGGCTCGACGCATAGGCTTTTGGTCGGCCTCTGCAATTGGACCCTCTGAAAAACCTAATGTCGGGTCTTACCCCAACTAGGTACATTCTCGATCAAGGCTCGACGCATAGGCTTTTGTCCGGACTCTCCAATTGGACCATATGAAAATCCTAATGCAGGGTCTTACTCCGATTTGGAACATGCTCGAGTAAGGCTTGACACATAGGCCTGTGGTCGGCCTCAACAAATGGACCATACAAGATCAAAATATAGGGAGATGCCCTAAACTTGATGCACGCTCGAGAAAGCCTCAGCAAGCGAATTCTGAACAGGCCTGTGGTCAGCCTCACGGATTGGGCCATGCAATAAAATAGAACAATGAACTACGTTCGACCTGATCCCAAGAGGGTAGGTAGGCAGCTCGTCACTCCCGAGTCCGATTCCCATATCAATTGAACGTCTCTCAAATCAAGCCAAACGTTCATCTAAAAACCTATAAAGGCAAGAAGATCAACCAAAGAAGACTTAAAAGTTTAATGACAACTTAAAGAACGCCAGTCGAGTTCACATCGACAACTGAATACATTTAAAGAGATTATGGACCATCTCCCAGCTCATCTCAGAATCAACTCAGCTGAACTGTGACCTGTGGGGATATTGTGGGGGAAAAAATATGCCTATATAATATCATGACACGTGGCGAGAACCTCGGTCAAGGCGGTGAGCAACAGACGCTCTAACAAGATAGGGACGACTAGAGTCGTTGATAAACTAGAAGACCGAGGAGCATTATCTGATTGGAATCAAACTCCACGAAGATAGGACTCATCCATATTTGTAATCCTAATGTAACCCCTAACTCTATATAAAGGGAACACGCCCCATTGTAAAAGGGGGCTTAGAATCTTGAGAAACACATTCATGTAAAACTCTCTCATCATTCTAATGGAACACCACAGCAGCCCCGTAGACGTAGGCCATTCATGGTCGAACCACATAAATCTTTGTCTCTCTCGTATCAATTATTGTGCTTACATCGTGGCACGTGGGCACCCCCCATATCCCAGATTTTTTGACACCACAATTGGCGCCGTCTGTGGGAACCGACACAAAAAGTCTTTCCTTCCTATTTACGAGATGGAGATTTACGTTGCGGCCTTACGGTGCACACGCACGATAATCAAGAGCTAAGTTTACTTTTTTTTAATCTTCGTATGAATGATCATATATTTTGTATAAACATCATTTTATTGATGCACGATTCTTTGCACATTTGTATTCATTATGTGTAAACAATTTTTATGCATCTGCAAATCTTCACAACAACTTTGATTCTAGACAATTTTCATTGTTTGTCCCAGACGAAATTCATTATCGGAGATGTCTATGAAGACACTCCAAATATCTGGACTCTAGAGACTCCTAACCAAACACGTTTGTTTATTGGGTTACATGGGATCTTATTTCCCATATTTTTTCCCAGGAGAGACCATAACAACTTTTCTCTCTTATCACAGATGATCTCTACATCTTCAAAGATTGTTTCTAAGGATGTTATTTTTACTTAGAGGAATTCAGTACAAAAATTCCCGTCAGAGCGTAAAAAAAAGATCCAAACTCCGGCGAATAAGCATCCGAGAGATAACTGTGAAATTGTGAAGCCCAACAGAACTCCTTCCACTAGCACAGGGGTAGAGAGGATGTCTTCACAAATCCACCGTGGTCTGGGGAACGTTACAGAGAAATCAACTAGGTTTCCCTATGATTTTCCCTACGGTCAGCGCCAACCAACCTCTAGGGTTATGGGCGATCAGTACCCATCCGTTCATCTTTTCAACACCATTGACCAGGTACCCAACGCTGCTCTTCAGCCGGCCTGTGACCTCCGGCCATATCCTCTGGTCACCTTCGATCTATGATCAAGCATAACCATTTATCTTCGACTAGCAACCAACTTTCATTTCTCCGCCGACCTACCTGCGACCAATAGTGACATCCACAGCTACAAGCAGCATCCTTAGAACACCATATGAGCTCGACGAAAAGCGCACCACAGTGGCGAGCTCAGCGAACAAGATCTATTTGGGGCTGGTCTTATTCGGTAACATCTTCCTTCTAGTCGGCGACAACCACTATGCTACAGCGACGAGCTAGCAGAGCAAGCAGTGTGGCATGCTCTAAGTGAGCTCGGAGAACAGTGACATGGTCGGCGAACAGTATGGCATGCTCAGAGAACAGTGATGAGCTCGGTGAACAGTGTGGCGTGCTTGGAGAATAGTGACGAGCTCGGAGAACAGTTTGGCATTCTTGGAGGGAGCTCCCCACTGGACGGCGACGGCTATTTCAGTCTTCTCAGCATGCCTGGTGTGTTTTAATTAACAAATTTTAAATATATTTGGGGCACAAGTCCACCTGGGTTTTAAAACTCCTTGACTTGCTCAAAATCAACATTTAACCTTTTTTTTGCAGAACTTTAAAGTGGAAACAAATTTTTGAAACTTATAATTGGAAATTTTCTTGGAGTCCAAATATTTTTGCAAAAATTCTATATCAGACCTACGTCTTACATTTGAGGTATATTTGACTAATTTTTGCATTGCTCGATTCTCTCTTAAATTTTTTTGAGGGACCATGTGACTAAATTATAATTGTTACAACGATTTTAGTTGGCACTTTTTTATGCGACCTTATTACAAATTATTTTGCTCACATAAATAAGTGGGGAGCACTTATTTAGCACTCAAGTCATTTATTCGATCAATTTAATTTTCAATATTGTCATCCGGCTACAAATATTTAATTTCAGCAAAAGGAGATCAATTGGTTATTTAGCCCAGCCCCGACGGATGCTCGGGCACAGTTATCTCAGTGGGATTTTTGTGATAAAAATCATTGGATTATTTATTTCATTCATACGCTACTATGAATTTTTTCCTCGGCAAATGGCCGAGCATATGCATATCTTATATACTTTGTTGAACAGATCATTTTCGTGATAACTTCTATTTGATTTAGCCTCAACAGATGGTCGGGGAATTTACTAACTTCCATAGGTACAAGATTCAGTCCCGACGGATGCTCGGAAATAATCTTAAGTTCTTGGAAATCTCATCGATGTTTCGACAGATTCTTGAGCATGAATTGCTCGCTATTGTACAACTTTGCCACCGCGGACTATCCAGGCACCATTCATTTAATTAATGCTCCAATGGATGGTTGAGCACACTATAGCACTTTAAACACAAAGAAATGCTTGGGCAAAAGTATTATTACTCCGACTGAAGCTCGGGTTCTCTTATTCTCACCTTGAAGGACGATCAGGCATATCCAAGATTCATATCGGTAAAATATTTTTATATATTTAGTCCCGAAGATATCTACCGCATAAATCTCAAATTATCCCCAATGGATGGTTGGTCAAGATAATCCTTATATTTAGCACAACCCCAATTGATGGATACGCACATTTATTTGTGCATTGTTCCTTTTTATCTCATAATATTTTATTTGTTCACGAATTATGCTCACGATAATTATAATCATAAATTTGTGAGCAGGGGGCTATCTATACTGCATACTTCACAATTGTCACTACACAAATTTTCTGTGAAAAGTCACTACACAAATTTTCTGTGAAAATAATTTTTTAAAACCAACTCACAATTGAGTATTTGCTTAGAGCTATTTGCAAAAAATTCCAAATTAACTCCTATGTCATACATCTGGATATATTTGATAAATTTTTCATCTTTTATTCAACTTTATTACAATTATTTTGTTCACATAAATGTTGGGGCGCACTTATGGAGCACTCATGTCATTTATTCGATCATTTAATTTTCAATATTGTCGTCTAGTTATTATTGGTTATACCAATGGATGGTCGGTGTAATATTTTTACTAGTACCTAGCATAGCCCCGACGGATGCTCGGGAATGGCCATCCATGTGAGATTTTATCATAGAAATTATGGGATCATTCATGTCATTCATTCAATACTATGAATCTTTTCCTTGACACGTGTTCAAGCAGAAGCACGTCATATATTCCTTTACTGAATAAACGAATTGTATGATAAATTCTATTTGATTTAGCCTCGACAAATGGTCGAGCAACTTAGTAACTTCCACAGGTACAAGATTCAGTCCCGACGAATGCTCGGCCACAATCTTACACTCTTGGAAATATTATTAATGCACCAATATATGCTCGAGCATGGATCACTCTATATATCTACTCGGACCTGTACAACTTTGCCCCGGCAGACCAGCCAGGCACCACTTATTTTGTTAATGCTCTGACGGATGGTCGAGCACGTTACACCACTTTGGACCCAACAAATGCTTAGGCAATATTATTTGTGATAACCGACGGATGCTCGGACGTTGATATTTCTTCAATTTCAGTATTAATGACCCGTCTCTATGATTCTCGACCTGAAGGATGATCAGGCATATTCAAGGTTCATCTCCGCAAATGATCGGCAAAATATTTCTATATATTTAGTCCAGAAGATATTAGCCACACACGTCGCATTTTATCCCCAACAAATGGTTGATCATGATAATTCTTATATTCAGTCCCAATAAATGGTTGGCACAGTCGATTAATGATCGACGTAACATTTATTATCGTTATTCAACCCTAATAAATGGTTTGGAAATTTAGTTTTCACTAACACTATAGGATCGTTCGTAATACTTGCTCGGTCCTTTTTGCCTCGACGGATGCTCGAGCATGGATCACCCGCAATATCTACCAGATCCTCTACGATTTTTGCCTCGACAAGCATTCAGGCATCTTTTATTTATTATGGAAATCTACTTTTAACCTTGACGATCTTGCCTCGACGGATGCTCAGGCATCATTTATCTTATCAATGCTCCGACAGATGCTCGAGCATGGATCGTTCGCAACATCTACTAGGTCCTTTGCAATTTTGCCTCGACGGACCCTCAGCTTCGATTTATAGTTGACATTATGTGATCACATCTCAAGCTCCAATGAACAGTTGGGAGATACAATTCTTATATAATTCAACCTTGGCGAATAGGAAGTTGGGCGATCTATAGAACAAATATCTAATAACACATAAATCAACATGGAGAGCAACGATCAACCATATTTATCAACAAGGACGAATCCAACAGGTAAGAAGTCACATATCCAGCAAAATGACAGTCAACGAACAAAACATGTGACCCCCCTGAATGTATCAGCAACATCGTCGGACAACCCATGGTGATCGGCATCATTGAGCGATGAAAATTCGCTTATCGACGTCAAAAGGGTGTCATCAGCACCAAGATATCCACCCTAGAGGAACGACGTTTCTTGAACGCCATATCAAATTAACACATTTCTGCACGAAGATGCTTTGAAATCATATCAATTTCTTCAAATGTATGAGCTATATGGAGTTTTCCACAACATCCAGGAACCACCATGCATGGCCAGCAAACAAGTGTGCCCCGAGGAACGCTACATTACATGGAGCTATATGAGCAAGATAATCCTTAATTATATCCAGCTCGACGAACGATCAACGTGACACTCTTCAACACAATAAAGCCCCGAGGAACGATCGGGCACACTTATCATCTCGGTTATATAGATCAAATAACTTGACGAACGGTTAGGCAGTCTTATCTTCACAACCCGATTTGGGGCTCCATGGCAACGATGACACGTGAACAGATTCACTGCAACATTTTAAGCAAAATAGAAGAGGCCAACTCAGGATGGATGCCAACATGGTTAACACTCACATTAGTCTTTCAAATAACGATCAAGACTAAGCTTGATTTAATTACAACAACTATCTTTCTTGTTTCAATTAAGTTAAGGAAGTCCTGGGGTCTTTGTCACCTCCAAACACAAATGGCCTCACGAGTTGCCCCGGTAACAATAAAAGCCCTACGGGGGATCCCTGGGCAGAAAGCCAACTCAGGCTGGTCGCAAACTATGTTGGTCGGTTAAAATACTGAATGGGTGGATGGCCTTTAAACTAGGTGCATTTTTTTCCTCATCTTTTAGGCCTAAGGAAGTGTGACGACACAATCTAAAGGGTAAAACAAATGGATATTTACATACGAGGCATTAGAAAATGCAAAAATGCAAACGTAATTGGTATTACATTGACTTGCGGGAAAGGCCTAAGTACAATAAGCATACCGATTACATACCACATCTTATAAAACCTAATGAAGGGTCTTACCCCTACTAGGTACATGCTCGCGCAAGGCTCGACGCATAGGATTTTGGTCAGCCTCTCCAATTGGTCCATCTAAAAAACCTAATGCAGATTCTTACCCCTACTAGGGACATTCTCGAGCAAGGCTTGACGCATAGGCTTTTGGTCAGTGTTGATGTAAAAAATTAGATTATGCCTAATTAATCAATCACGGATAAAAATAAATAAGACAAAAGAATTTTAAAGTGGTTCAGCCTTATAAGAATGGCCTACATCCACTATTTTTGTTATTGTTGACTGTTTGAGAATTCTCAATAACAGGTTTTTACCAAGAAATTCCGAGTCCCCTTACAATGAGGATGATACAATGTATTTATAGCCCTCAGGCTGTACATGTGAAAGGGTAATACATAGCTGTCCAATAGGCGTATACATCTGTGTGATAATAATCAGCATTTAATGCGCATTTAATCCTCTTAATTGTCTGGTAATAAATGCTCTGATCGAGGTGCAGCTCGGACCGCCTAAGCTGCTCGGACCACCTAAGTAGCTCGGTATGTACAAGTTGCTCGGAGTATAATTGTTGCTCGGAGAGTCATAGTTGGTCGGGGATATTGAGTTCCTCGAAGTCAGGGTGTTATTCAAAAATATTTGTAGGTGCCATGTAGAGTGACACTTGTCTCCACATAATTGATCCACGTCAGCGGACTAATTTTGGTATCAACAGAAGCCCCCAATGTTTCACAGTTCGAGGTTGAGGAGTGTGGAACATTCTTCTCGAAATATGGCGGGATTAAATGGTCATCCTAAATTTTAGGAGTGTTTTCCTTGTATTTATTTTTTCTTTCGAATTCATAGAATTAGACTCTTTGAATTTTTCTAACTGCTTTGGTCTTCGTGCCCTTTTTGTCTTCTTAGCCGCCGGTAGCGCAAACGTCTTTCTTTGTAATCATTATTTTTACCCATTCCCAAGGTGAGGTATTTAAGCGTTGCAGAAAATCCTATCGTCTTTTACTTTTTCAAATTTGTATCTTTGAGTTCTCCATTTCCTCTCTATCTTGTGCGTTCATTCCTTCCATCGTTCGTTGTCAACTGATCCATCCTTTTTCTCTAAGATCTCTTTCCTTCTTTTTTATTTCCTTTATTCATCATGGTTTACCTTATTCAGTCGCTTGATAAGTTTCGTTCTGATTTCTCTATTCCTTCATGGGTCGTTTTGGAGGAACTTTCTGAACCTTCAGATTATTTTCGTTTGGTTGAGGGACATTGGTTCCCCAGTCTCTTTGTAGCTGAATGTGGCTTTTCTTTTCCCCCCAAACCCCTTGTGTCTGGAATTCTGTCAATATTTTGACGTGGTTCCTGCAAAAATAGCCCCCAATACATGGAGAATAGTTAATAGAGTCTATAGGTTAAATCAGATTCATGGAACTCGTATAGGAATTCCAAAAATTATGTTTTGCTATAGATGGGCTGTCAGTGACAGTACTTTTTATTTGAAAATTAGGTTTTTAAATAGGGCTTTAGTCGTCAATCTCCCAGATGCCAACAGGGATCACTTTGAACATGGTGTAGTTATGAAAAATTGGCAACATGCTCCACTAATTGGAAATGATGTGTATTAGGGTCCTAGATGTCCTCCCTATGGCAATGGGATAGGTTGTTTTTACTTTATTTTTGAAATTATGCTTTCTCTGTGTTTGATAAAATGTGTCACTGATATTTTAATTTTTATTTATTTGTAGTTGACAGCAAAAGAAGGTCTCCAAAAGAGACAAAAGTTAATTTAAAGCATCTGAAACTTATCTGGGGTTTGCATCAGACCGTCGCTGACGAACATATCAGATCAGCTTCATACTTGTTGCAGTACAAGAGTTACACCTCGTCTTTTACTGCTCGTCCAGTGATAAGTGATAGAGAACCAGTACCAGCTTCTGAAAGTTCTTCTCCTGAATCACATATTCCTCTTAGTGACAGAATGAAGAGAAGAAGAGCTCCTGCCCTCTTCGAGAAATCTACCTTTATTGCTGGAGAGGCAAAGAAAAGCAAGCAGGATGTCTCGGAAGAAGGGATAAGACAACTTGATGCACCTCCTTCCGCTGCTACTAAGAAGGTTGTCGAGAAGCCCCCTGTGGCTCCAGGAAAGATTGCAGTTGTTTCCCCTCCAAGCGAGGTTGTAGTTATATCACCGACCAAGACGACATCCTTGGTCGAGAATGTTCCTGCTCTCACGAGGAAGTTGAAGAAGAGCTCCTCGATCAATTTGGCTGAATCCATCTCTCAGCCTATAACTACTGGAAGTGGTGTTCCCACTTTCGTTGCTCCGAGCTCTGCCATGGGCTCGGTGAAGTCTTGGATCATCCCCGAGATCCAAGGTATTGAAGAAAATCTTTCTCGGGATAGGGTTACCACCTTGGCAGCTCAACACATTGCCTTAGTAAGTATTGATAATCTAGACTTTCATTTTTCAATGTTATGTCCTTGCACTGAATTACAGTTATTTTCTTTTTGCAGGTTGTAACTTGCTTTAATACTATTTTGAAGAGGGACGAAGCCATCAAGTCGTCCATCTCCTCGGGTGGTGTAGAGGAGGCTTTTGTGGGTCTGACGCAGTCTTTAAAGGATTCTCGTCAGAAGTATGTCGATAATAAAGCTGCTTGGGAGAAGAAGTTTAATTCCACCGAGCAAGAGAGGGATCAGGCTGTTGAAGTCTCCAAGGGGTTGGAGAAGAAAATAAAAGACTTGGAGATAAAGAACAAAGAGCTCGAGGGGAACCTCCAACATACTGGAGAGTTTGAAAACAAGCTCAAATCTGCTGAGAAAGAGCTAAGTAGACTTCATGACGTTGGTCGTCAGAAGGAAGAGGCAGAAAGGAAATTGAAAGCTGCCGAGGAAATTCTATCTGAGAAGCTTTCCTCGGAGAAAGTGGAAAGGAAATTGGCTGTGAAAAAGTCCTTCAGTGCTGGCTGGGACAAAGGTTGGAATAAGGGTTTCGCTACCATGGTGTCACAAATGGAGTATGGCAGTCTTAAATATTTCAGGGATGGCTGGGTGGCTGCTCTGAAAGAGATGAATGTCGATGAGAACTCCGACCTATTTCAATGACACATTCCTGGCCCCCCTCCTACTCCCGGGGAAGAAGAAGAGGACGAAGCTGCCTCCGAGGAATCTTCTATGATGGTTGGGGATCAGGTCCCTACTGTTGAACTTTTCTACGAACAGCCCCAACCAAATATTACTCCTACCTAGCAGCTTCAATCAACCAACATTTCAGCCGAGCAGCTTCCAGCACCCACTGAACAACCTTCTATGCCATCCGAGCAACCTACCTCCTCGTCCCAGCTTCCCGAGAAAGTTTTGGGAAACAAGGAGAAGGTGTAGAGTTGTTCGGACTTTTCTCTCTGTTTATTTTTGTCAAATATAACTCTGAACTATGTACTTCTCTTTTATGATGCAATAAAATTTGAGATTTTGATTGTTCATACTATTGATTCTCTTCTTCTTGCTCTGTTTGCACTTTTATTGATTCTTGCTATCTCTTCCTTTTACTAGTTTATGGCCAGGATGGAATTGTTATCAGCTCATGATACAAAATTTTTTAGACAATGCAGTGAATACTTCGAAGTTGGTCATACAGATATGACTGAAGCTCAAATTATTGATATCCTCGATCCAGATGCTTCAGAGCGAGCATTTGAAGCCTACCAGTATTTAAAGTGTCTGCTCGACGGGGCAGTGGCTAACAATGTAGCATATTATGAGATGATTGAAGACCTCCAGGGCACTCTCGAGGAGCTTCAACAATAATACAAGGAATCTACAGCCCTTTTGCACCAGGGATATGAGAAGAAGTATCAGCAACTAAGTGCTGATAAAGGATATGATAGATTGTTTGCTGCTTACGATATAAAGGAAATAACTTTGAAGACCGAGGTCGAAGAGCACAGGCAGATAGCTAAGTTGCTGGAGCAGGAAAACAATAACCTGCGAGGAGAGATATCTCAGCTGAAATCTGCAGCCTCTACCTCGGGAGCATTGGTCCCTGTCAACGATGAGGGTTTTTCTTTCTTGGAGGTTGAAAATGCCAATCTGAGAGACGAATTGGAAACCTTGAAGAGAGCTGGTCCTTCTACCTCTGCTCGCGGACGAGCAAGAGCTTCTCGGGGGCGAGCAAGGACTGCTCGAGTTACTATTGAAGAAGCTAGAATGCAGGCAACCTTGGAGAATCAAGCATTCCAGTTGGTGGCAAAGAATCAAGCATTAGGTGAGATTCCAAGAAGATTCTGAATCTGGACGAGCAGCTCTCTACACAAAAGTATGCCTTGGAGAGTAAAGAACTTTTAGCGAAGAACCTCCTCGAGCAATTGCAGAGGTTAACCTATTAATTCCACAAGCAGCCCTGGGAGTTTTGGATGGCTGGTTATAATGAAGTCCTCTACCATCTAGATGATCGGATCCAAAATGCAAATAATGTGGGTTACAAGCAAGGATGGCTGAATGCCTTGGGCGTGCTGCAGTTGGAACATGGTCACTATTTGTGGGATTACTATGACCCTGGGTTGCTCGATTTGCCGGTGCCACCTTTCAAACTGGATATGAGCCGGATTCCTGCTCGGGCCATTCCTCAATGTTTGATTTCAAGGTGTCTCGGTGACTATAGCCTTCATTCCAACTTTGAGATATCTCGCCCGGAGCACCTTCTTGATCGGCCATCTGTGATGAACATCAGGATGCCCAAAGATATTAATTTCATAAATTTCCCCTATGCTTTAGACGATCCTCCTGCCGGCGAAGAACCTGTTTCAAAGGTAGAGGGGAAGAAACCAATAGAATAGGAATCTTGATGTAATAATTTTTTAATATTTATTTCATTATCAATGTATTTTGTTTTGGATTTAATGAAAAACTTCTAGTTTTATTTGCCATTTCGATTGTCTTGGAAATATTCTGTAAGACATTTCTTTTTATTTACTAATGAATGTGCATGTATATCTGTTAAAAAGATAGAAATATTTTGTGTTATTTTAAATTTCCGACCAACTAAAGTTGGTGAAAACTTATTGTTGACTATCTTGAATTGATGATAATCATCTGACGACCAACCAGAGTTGGTGATATTTCATTTTTTTTTACCAACTATGTTAGTAATTTAAAATGCCATAAATATCAAGAAATTTACCACTTTTTAATTTTAAGCCTTGAAATGACTTTCATTTGTTTAACCAACTGTTTCCGACCAACCGGAGTTGGTGTTTTTAGTTCTCGACCAACCTTAGTTGGTAAAATTTTTCATTCCCGACCAACCTTAGTTGGTGGATTTTCTTCCCAACCAACCGTAGTTGGTATTTCTGGGAAATTTTTTATTCTCGACCAACCTTAGTTGGTGGATTTTCTTCCCAACCAACCGGAGTTGGTATTTCTGGGAAATTTTTTATTCCCGACCAACTTATAGTTGGTGGATTTTCTTCCCAACCAACCGGAGTTGGTATTTCTGGGAAATTTTTATTCCCGACCAACTAATAGTTGGTGAATTTTCTTCCCAACCAACCGTAGTTGGTATTTCTGGGAATTTTTTTTATTCCCGACCACCTATAGTTGGTGAATTTTCTTCCCAACCAACCATAATTGGTATTTCTGGGAAATTTTTTATTCCCGACCAACCTTAGTTAGTGGATTTTCTTCCCAACCAACCGGAGTTGGTATTTCTGGGAAATTTTTTATTCCCGACCAACTTATAGTTGGTGGATTTTCTTCCCAACCAACCGTAGTTGGTATTTCTGGGAAATTTTTTATTCCCGACCAACCTTAATTGGTGGATTTTCTTCCCAACCAACCGGAGTTGGTAAACTTTTTTATTCCCGACCAACTTATAGTTGGTGGATTTTCTTCCCAACCAACCATAGTTTTTCTGGGCTTGATGCGTAGTGTGTAGCACTAGTACTCCGAAAAATTTTCAACAAAAGAAGAGAATTGGGCAAAACATCCACAACTTTTATTTATATTGAAGAAAACTGCATTACATAGGAATCCCCAACTACTGATAATATTTGCGAAGATGCTCTGCATTCCATGCATTCTTAAACTCCTCCCCTTCTAAAGTTTCAATCCTATATGTCCCTGGTCGAACAACCTCTGTTATTCTGTAGGGCCCATGCCAGTTAGCTTCCAGTTTATTGTGCTTTTGAATTATTTTTTTAGCACATAGTCCCCTGCTTTCAGATCACATTTCTTTACTCTTTTGTTGTAGAACAGAGCTGCCCGTTGTTGGTATGCAGCATTCCTGATTGCTGCTTCTTCTTTAACTTCCTCGAGCATGTCCAAGTCTAACCTTCTCATCAAGTCGCTGACAGGGGAATTGAAATTCAGCACTCTGTGTGTTGGGAGGCCTAGCTCGGTAGGTATAACAACTTCACTTCCAAATGCCAGCATATATGGAGATTCTCCAGTTCTTGCTCGGGGAGTAGTACGATAAGCCCACAGTACAGAATGTAGTTCGTTGATCCAATTTGCCTTTGCATCATTTAATCTTTTCTTCAAGCCATTCAACAGTGTTCTGTTCGTCACTTCAGTTTGCCCATTGCTTTGGGGATGGCCTGGTGCAGAGTGGGTTTTTAATATGTTCAACTGATGACAATATGCAGCGAACTCCTCGTTGTAAAATTGTGTTCCATGGTCGGTGATGAATGCATGGGGAAGACCATATCTACAGATGATATTTTTCCAAATAAATTGGTACACCTTTTCGTACGTCATGTCGACAAGAGGCTCGGCTTCCACCCACTTAGTAAAGTAATCCACTGCGACGACGAGATATTTAAATCTTCCTCTGGTCGTTGGAAGTGGCCCAACCAAGTCAATTCCCCACATGGCAAATGGCCAAGGGGAAGTAATGGGTGGCAATAATGCTTGGGGAGTTCTTCGGATGGTGGAGAAGTGTTGACATTTGTCATATTTTTTGGCATAGGCTATGCAATCAGCCCTCATTATCGGCCAATAGTATCCCTGCGTCATTATCCTTTGCAGAAGTGTCCGACCTGCTACATGGGCTCCACAAGACCCTTCATGGACTTCTTCGATCAAGTCTTTCACCTCGGTGGGATGTACACATCTCTGCAAGCCAGCTATAATTCCTCGTCTATATATAACACCATTGGTCAATATATAACGAGCAACTTTAAACTTTAGTTTCTTGGCTGCGAGTTTATCAGTTGGCAAATACCCCTCTTCAATATATGCCCTGATAGGATCTATCCAAGATGGTCCTAAATCAAGGGTAATAAAGTTCATCATCATATCTTTATCTATGCTCCGACTAGCCAAGACTTCAATTGGGATTGTTCTTCGTAGCTCGGTGCATGTGGCTGATGCTAAACGAGCTAAGGCATCTGCTCTGGCATTCTCCAATCTTGGTATTCTAATTATCTGCACTTCCATCAAACTTGATAAAATCTCCATCGCTTTTGCATGATACCTGATCATTAATTCTCCTTTGGCTGCATATACTCCCAGTATTTAATTTACGATCAACTGCGAGTCACTGAATACAATAACTTGCTCTGCCCCCATGTTTTTTGCCAGATTAAGATCTGCAATCATAGCTTCATATTCAGCCTCATTATTAGAAGCCTTGAATTGGAAGCGTAGAGCATACTCCACATCGACCTCATCCGGGCTGTTTAAAATAATCCCTGCCCCACAGCCTGTAGTGCAAGATGAGTAATCCACATATAGGTTCCATATAAGTACCTCGTCATCAAATTTCTGATCGGACAGAGTTCCTCGGTGGAATAATTGTTGCTTCCTTTTATACTCCTCTAACACTTCTTGCTGCTCGTCGACCATCTTCTCTTGCTCGCCGACCGCCTTAAGTTGATCGGGGGTTAAATTTGATGATCCTGTAACATCCACAGGTTGGTCGGTGTGCAGTTTTTATTCCTCGGAGGTATCAGGATAGGTGAATTCTGCTATAAAATATGCTACTGCTTGCCCTTTAAGCGACGATCTAGGCTCATAAACTATGTCATATTCACCAAGTTCTACTGCCCAGTACATCAATCTCCCTGATTTTTTTGGTTTATGAAGAGCCTGCCTCAACGGCATATCGGTATACACAACTATGGTATGAGCTTGGAAGTATGGCCTCATCCTTCTACTCGCTTCGATCAAAGCTAGCGCCAACTTTTCTAGTCTTGGATATCTGATCTCTGCTCCTTGGAAGGCTTTGCTAGTGTAATAGATTTATTTTTGCACTCCATCCTCCATTCTTATCAATGCCGAGCTAACTGCATTCTCCGACACTGCCAAATACAAGTAGAATCTTTCCCCCATCACTGGGCTGGATAACAGTGGAGGTGCTCCCAGATATTTCTTTAATTCTTGAAAAGCCTTCTCGCATTCGTCATTCCATTCAAACGTTCTTCGGAGTGTTTTGAAGAATGGGAGGCATCTATCTGTTGCTCGGGATACAAATCTATTAAGTGCTGCAACTCGCCCAGTGAGACTTTGTACTTCCTTCTTCGTCGTTGGAGATCGTAGTCCTAATAGTTCCTTGATCTTCTCGGGGTTTGCTTCGATTCCTCGTTGGTCGACAATATACCCGAGGAACATGCGTTCTCGTACTCTGAATATGCACTTGGTGGGATTCAGCATCATTTGATATTTATCTAGTTGATCAAAGGTCTGGCCTAAGTCAATTAGATGGTCAGCAGCTCTCTTGCTCTTCGTCAGCATATCATCAACATAAACTTCCATATTGTAACTGATTTGCTCTGGAAACACCTTGTTCATCAGCCGCTGATATGTTGCACCTGCATTTTTCAAACCAAAAGGCATAACATTATAACATTAAGTTCCCCTAGGGGTAATGAAAGAAGTACTCTCCCTGTCTTCAGGTTTCATTTTAATCTGTTGTAACCAGAATAAGCATCCTTGAAGCTCAACAGCTCATGTCCCGAGGTAGCATCCACTAATTGATCAATTCGGGGCAAAGGAAAATGATCCTTTGGGCATGCCTTGTTAAGGTCGGTAAAGTCTACACACATCCTCCATTTGTTGTTTTTCTTCTTCACCATTACTACATTTGCCAACCAGTCTGGATATTTGACATCGTCAATAAAGTAGGCTTTCTGGAGCTTCTCGACCTCCTCTTGTATGGCTTGGTTCTTCTCGGGGCTGAACACTCTTCATCTTTACTTCACTGGCTTGATCTCCTTATTCACATTGAGCTTGTGACATAAGAAATTTGGATCTATTCCTGGCATATCCTCATGACTCCAATCAAAAGTTTGTTTTATGCTTTTTAGGAAAACTATCAATTCCTATTTTAGTGAGGTATCTAACGACGAACCTATTAGAGTTGTTCGTTCCGGGTGCTCGTCATCCAAAATTATATTTTCAGTAGCTTCCACCACCTGACGTTTCACGAGCTACGATTCGTCTCTTGGATCCAATGTTTCAATCTCTGCACCTTCATCCACTTGGTAGGTCGTAGTCTTTTTCCTAGATTCCTCCAGTTCTTCTTGCTCGGTAGATGAGTAATAACATTCCCGAGCAACTTTTTGGTCACCCTTTACAACTCCTACTCCAAAATTGGTTGGAAACTTTAGACATTGATGTACAGTAGATGGTACTGCTTTGAACTTCTTCAAACCTACCCTTCCCATGATAATATTGTAAGCTGACTGGACATTCTTATCCATCACAAAGAAACGTACTATTTCTGTTCGACAAGCAGGCCATGTGCCGATCCAACTGAGACAACTTTAGATTTAAACTATCGAAGCATGAGTAGAACATGATATCCGCCGAGCTACCATTATCCACCAGTACTCTTGAGATTATTACTTCCTTCATCCTCATTTTGATCACCAGTGGATCATCATGAGGATATAGTACACCTGCGAGGTCGTTCTTGGAGAAACCAATGACCAATTTTTCTTTGTTCACCTTCCTCGGGCGATCATCCTCAGCTAGATTTATTCGCTGAATGTATGAACAAGCTTGAGCTTCATTGAGGTAAGCTTTCCTTTCCGCAGTAAGGTCCCCACCTCCCTCATCTCCACCTGTAATAACGTTACAATCAAATGATCCAAAACGAATTGAAAATACCTCACGCTCTGGATGTCTTGGTCTCTTGGGGAGATCAGGGTCATCTTCTGGATCATCTTCATGATCTCTTTTCTTGTTTTCTTCTGATCGACGAGGAGATTTCGACCTCTGTCTTGCTCGGTCGTTGCTTTTTCTTTCATTTCTTCGATCAACATACTTGGTCAGCTTTCCTCGTCTGATGAGTGCTTCGATTTCATTCTGGAGAGCTATGAAATTTTTGGTTGTGTGACCATGGTCTTTATGGAACTCACAATATTTGTCCTTATTCCTCTTGTCAGGATCTGACTTCATTTTCTCAGGCCAGTTTAGTTTCTCGCTGTTCTTGATCTCTTCCAGGACATGGTTTATGTCTACTTTCAAAGGAGTATAATTTTCAAATTTCTTCAATACTTCCCATGATGGCTTTGTTTTTGACTGCTTGTCACCACCATTGTTCTTATGTTCTTTCTTCTTAGCCTTATCAACCTCCACCTTGGTCTCTTTGGTGTCCATGTTCTTCTTCGCAGCCATAGCCTCCTCGGCATTCATGATCTTGGCCGCTTTTACCATTAGTTCTGATATGGTTCTGGGTGGATCTTTGGCCAAAGTGTAGTACAATTTATTGGGCAACAGTCCACTCATTAAAGCTGTAATTGCTATATTTTCCTCGTAATCAATAACTTCAAGCTTCTCGTTAGTGAAACGAGTTATGTAATCCCTGGTTCTCTCACCTATTTTTTGTCTAACACTTAACAAATGTGCAACTCGTTTAACTGGTTTTGCTCCAAAACAGAAATTTCCAATGAAGAGCTCGGCCAATTGAAAGAAAGTTGATATCTTCCCCCGAGGAAGATTATTGTACCATATTTGTGCAGATCCAGTAAGAGTTCCCGAAAATCACCTGCATCTCATCTCGTCTGGCATGGCATAGATGTCGACAGCAACTTGGTATTGTTCTATATGAAGGACAGGGTCAGTTTTTCCATCATATTCAGGGGTCACAACACGTGCTTTGAACTTCGATGGTGTGGGAAAATCCACAATTGCCTGTATAAAAGGCGTCCCTTGGACAAAAGTTCTTTATAGAGGATTCTTGGCCTTAACCATTTCCCCTAGTCCATCCTCCAACCTTTGAATAGAGCCTTTCCATGCATCCTTTCCCTCCTCGGGCCTATTGGTTCGAGCAATTGATCGTGTTGAAGTCACTTCCTGGGATCTATCTTGTCGAGCAACTGGTTGTGATTGGGCAGAACCCTCTCTTAGATCAGATGGTTGTCGAAATTTTCTCGACATAGCCTTAGGAGGACTTTTATTCTTCTTAGGGCCCAGTCGATCAAAAGGAGAGACCCTACTTAATCTTTCCAGTGCACTAGTCCTTTCTGGAGAGAGAGTGATGTGCTGTTCAGTATCTGTGGCTCATACTGACGAAGTTCGACTCGGTTGATAAGAAAAATCATCAGATTTCTCAGTGCGATATGAATCGCTTTGCCTAATATGCGTAGAAACTAAACGGGTATTTCTTTGAACACTCCGTTGTCCTGAATAGGTCGACGCTCCACCTTGGATAGTTTGCATGAGTTGTTGCATAGCCGTCTGGCCTTGAGCCAAACTGACCATAATTCCAGCTAGATCTTAGACATTTGGAGGAGCGGATGGATTCGGGGGGTTTCCAGCGTTTCGATTACTGGATTCAGGATTATCAGCCATTGGTGATAAATTATTTTGGTGAAAAACGAGAATTTCAGTCATTTCCCACAGACGGCGCCAATCTGTTGATGTAAAAAATTAGATTATGCCTAATTAATCAAGCACAGATAAAAATAAATAAGACAAAAGAATTTTAAAGTGGTTCAGCCTTATAAGAATGGCCTACGTCCACTGTTTTTGTTATTGCTGACTGTTTGGGAATTCTCGATAACAGGTTTTTACCAAGAAATTCCGAGTCCCCTTACAATGAGGATGATACAACGTATTTATAGCCCTCAGACTGTACATGTGAAAGGGTAATACATAGCTGTCCAATAGGCGTATACATCTGTATGATAATAATCATCATTTAATGCGCACCCTGACTTCGAGGAACTCAATATCCCCGACCAACTATGACTCTCCAAGCAACAAGTATACTCCGAGCACCGATCTACTTAGGCGGTCCGAGTAGCTTAGGCGGTCGGAGATGCACCTCGATCATAGCATTTATTACCAGAAAATTAAGAGGATTAAATGCACATTAAATGATGATTATTATCATACAGATGTATACGCCTATTGGACAGCTATGTATTACCCTTTCACATGTACAGTCTGAGGGCTATAAATACGTTGTATCATCCTCATTGTAAGGGGACTCGGAATTTCTTGGTAAAAACCTGTTATCGAGAATTCCCAAACAGTCAGCAATAACAAAAACAGTGGACGTAGGCCATTCTTATAAGGCTGAACCACTTTAAAATTCTTTTGTCTTATTTATTTTTATCCGTGATTGATTAATTAGGCATAATCTAATTTTTTACATCAACAGTCGGCCTCTTCAATTGGACCATATGAAAATCCTAATGCAGGGTCATACCCCTACTAGGTACATGCTCGAACAAGGCTCGACTCATTGGCTTTTGGTCGGCCTGTCCAATTGGACCATCTAAAAAACCTAATGCAGGTTCTTAACCCTGCTAGGTACATTCTCGAGCAAGGCTCGACGCATAAGCTTTTGGTCGGCCTCTCCAATTGGACCGTATGAAAATCCTAATGTAGGGTCTTACCCCGACTAGGAACATGCTCGAGTAAGGCTCGACGCATAGGCTTTTGGTCGTCCTCTCCAATTGGACCATTTGAAAAACCTAATGCAGGGTCTTACCCCTACTAGGTACATTCTCGAGCAAGTCTCGACCCATAGGCTTTTGGTCGGCCTCTCCAATTGGACCATATGAAAATCCTAATGTAGGGTCTTACCCCGACTAGGAATATGCTCGAGAAAGGCTCGACACATAGGCCTGTGGTCGGCCTCAACAAATGGACCATAGAAGATCAAAATACAGGGAGATGCCCTAAACTTGATTCACGCTCAAGAAAGCCTCAGTAAGCGAATTCTTAATAGGCATGTGGTCAGGCTCACGAATTGGGCCATGCAATAAAACAGAACAATGAACTACGTTCGACCTGATCCCAAGAGGGTACGTAGGCAGCTCGTCACTCTCGAGTCCAGTTCCCATATCAATTTATTGTCTCTCAAATCAAGCCAAGCATTCATCTAAAAACCTATAAAGGCAAGAAGATCAACCAAATAAGGCTTAAAAGTTGAACGACAGCTCAAAGAACGCTAGTCCAGTTCACATCGACAACTGCATACATTTAAAGAGATTATGGACCAACTCCCAGCTCATCTCAGAATCAACTCAGCTGAACTGCGACCTGTGGGGCAATTGTGGGGGAAAAAATATGCCTATATAATAGCATGACACATGGTGAGCACCCCAGTTAAGGCGGCGAGCAACAGATGCTCCAACAAGATAGGGACAACTAGAGTCCTTGATAAATTAGAAGACCGAGGAGCAGTATCTGATTGGAATCAAACTCCATAAAGATAGGACTCATCCATATTTGTAACCCCTAACTCTATATAAATGGGACACCCCCCATTGTCAAAGGGGGCTTAGAAACTAGAGAAACACATTCATGTAAGTAAAACTCTCTCATCATTCTAATGGAACACCGCAGCAGCCCCGTGGACGTAGGCCATTTATGGTCGAACCATGTAAATCTTTGTCTCTCTCGTATTAATTATTGTGCATACATCGTGGTATATGGGCACCCCCATATCCCAGATTTTTTAACACCACAGGCAGTCTTTAGCAAAGTGTCCTTATTTGCTGCAAGTCCAACCTTCTTTGATGGCAGTCTTGGATTGAGCTACTTCTTTCTCTTTCCTATAATTATGAACCTTCTTATATTTACTAGTATTCTTCTTAAAGTATTTTCTTTGGTTAAATATATTTTTCTTAGTTTTAGAGTTCTTTTCTCTAAAGGTCTAGTCTTAAACTTCTATTAGATATGAATTTCTAGTCTTAAACTTCCTATGTTTCCATTCTAATTTCTTTTTGAATTTCTTAGATTCACTTTCACCTCCCCATTGGATTGGAGCGATGTCTCTTTCGTCTTTGATTGGAGGGATCTGCTTGAAAATTTCTTCTATTAACTTTCCTCGAGTTATATCACGTCTCTTAGATATGACATAGTCTTTGGTAAAATTGATTCTTTTACCAAGGGAGTTATTCTTAGCTCCAGCTACTCCTAGCCAATTCCTATATTCATTAATTAGGATTTGTCCTATGGATGGTATCTTTATAAAACATTCATCTTTTAAGGTCTCTCCAAATTCTTTAATTTGGTCATATAATTGTTCATAATTGTTGCTATATTCATTGATCTTATCTAGTTTGCAAATGCTAAGGAGGGTTAGCTTAGTTTTTTCTAAGTCCTGTTCATTGATTTTAGCTAAATGAGCAGCTCCATTGAATTCTGATGTAAACAATTGAATATATTCTTCAATTGATCTCTCTTCTAGGCTCTCCTTCATTTTCTCAATCTTAGCTAAGGAGTCTTCATCTCTAGCCTTTCTTAAGCTATATAAATAGTCTTTTGCAATACCTCTAATGGATTGCTCAGCGTATTGTTTACATGAACTTGCATCCCATTGTTCATTAGATGCAAAACACATGTTCATCTGATTATGCCAGTCGTTTAAAGCTTTCTTCCTATCTTGGACGTTGTCTAAGTTAAGGTATATCCCAACTGGATTTATGGCTTAACTTGCCATGGTTTTAACAAGAGTGAAACTCTTGTCACTTGTTGGAAAGTCTTTTATATAATCAGTTTTACTCTTAACAAAAGTGTTCGAATAAATGAGAATATTTATTCCTATTGGTTTACTAAAAAGTCAAGGAGCATATTCTAGCCTACTACTACTTCCTATCTCTTGTTTGTTAGGGCCTACTTGTGTAGCTGTCATTAGTCTTTCTTCTCCATCTTTTATTAGTCTTAAATTTCTAAGAAGTTCTTTAGTATTCTTAGATTTCTTTAATTTTAATATACGGTCTTGACCTATCATATTAAATCTATCTCTTTCTTGGATCCTAAGAGAATGACTTCTATTAAGATGTTCTTTAAATGTCTTCATGTCCAATTTTGAGGAATTATGTCCAAAGTTTTGAATTTTAGCTTTTTCTCTAACTAAGTCTTTTTGTTCAAATGATCTTCTAGATCTAATTACTGGGGCTTGTCTTAGTAAACTAGAGTTAGTCTTACTACTATATTCTCCTTCTGAAGGATCTTGATTATGGCTTCTCCCATATTCCTAAATCTAACTTCTTCAGTCTGGATATCTTTATTGATAATTTTAGGGGGGCCAAACTATATAGTAACATTTACGGTGACACCGTCTTGATTAATAAACAAAGGTTTATTCTGTATAGTCTTAGTTTCTTGAAATTATGGTAATTTCCAAAGGGTCTTAACTTTTTCTTTCATAGGTCAAGTATTCATAATACTGTAAGTATGATTGTAGTCTGAAACATTGGTTCTAACTAATATTTCTTCATTAAGTCTACCGCTAGGAATTCCTGATTGCATTCCTTCATAAGGAAACTGGGAGAACTTCACATAGCTTTGGAATTTGATTTTTATATTAGCGTCTGGGATAATATAGTATTCATAGCCACTAGCATATAAGCTTAACTTAAAATGTTTGGTTGTGTCCGCGGTTACTGTAAATGCCGAAATGACATTAAATTATCCTATATTGTCTGACATTTCTAATTGGGCTATCCCAATAAGGCTTTTCTCAATATCTTTCCATCTTTTATCTACTAAACAACATAATATGTTGATATTACTTTGAGGTCTATGTAATCCTTGGATTATTGCTTGAAAGAGTCCAAAGGTTAGGAATTGGAACTTCCTATCAGTTCCTCTAGATCTAAGCCATTATGAGTTAAAAGCTTGAAGCTCGGTGTATGATTTGTCTAACACATTATTTCTACAATGATAAGTCTTGTTATAATTAGGAGTCTTAGGAGTGGAACCTTCCTTGAACAAGTTTATGTCTCTAACGGTTGGAAGTTGTCCATTATGAATGGAATCTTTAACAATCTTCCAGTCAACTTCACCCCATTCTTTCCATTGGAGAGGATTGGTGAAATTTCTCTCCTTACACCATTATCTAACATTGGAGGTTGAATACTTAAGTCTTTGGAGCATACAATTACTCTGTCCAATATTTGGGATAGAGCTAACTATCTTACTAGTCTTATCTAATCCATCATTTATGATTCTTCTAGTTTTGGTCTTTCCTTCCTTAGTTCCTACATAAGTAGATTCTCTAAATTTACAGGTGGTTACCTGTTTTTGTTTAAGTCTTTTTTCAATCCTTTCTAAAGAGTCTGAATAATCTTTTTGTCTTTTTATCTGGTTAAGGATCTCTTCTTTAAAAGTCTTATTCTCATTTCTAGCATTATTATTAATAGCTTCATTATGTTTAACCAAAGTATTAACAAGAGAATTAACGACCTTATTAATATAGTCTTTTACCTCATCTTCTTTTTCTTGTTTTTGCACAGATTCGTGTGCTATTCTAGCTTCTATGGTTTCTACAATTTTTTCTATTTTATCTAAACGTATTAAGATAAATGGAGAGTCTAATTCGTCTTGGGAGGGGTTATTATATATGAACTTAATTCCCTTCATATTTTCTTCATATTTTTCTTCTACTTGGGCCATGTCTAGTCTAAGTTCATTAATAATATTATCCATTTTGGATTGGTTATGGCCTTCCATATTATTAAGATAATTTGCTAAATTTTGTTGAAATTTAACAAAGTCTGTGTAGAAAGTGGTTAATCCTTCTGTCTTATCCTTTAAGTCTAATTGTAAGTATTTAACAAAGCTACTGTTATAGTCTTGGATAGTTTCTATAGATGTAGAGATTAAATTTAATCTTTCTAATATGAGTCTAGTTGCTTTAGCAGCGTTAGCAATCTCATTTTCATTTATCTTATAATAAAATCTATCATCTTTTATCTTTTCTAAAATTCTTTAGTAAAAATCTGCTAAGGTCTGAATGGAGAGGTCTCTAAGTACCTCATTTCAATCTGATCTAACTATTTCCATTAGGTAGATAATTGTCTAATCTAGGAATAAGTTTAGCTCGTTCTTTAGTGAGTTTAATTAGCTCAATGTCTTGATTTTTTGTCAAAGTTTTAATTTTTAAAATGTCTTTGTTAAGGACTTCTATATGATTAGTCTTAATATTTATTTCTTGTATTACTTGTACAAGGTCTATTGGGATTTGGCTATCTATTTCTAGTATTCTTTTAGAGATATTTTTTATCTTTATTTCTAAGCTATGAGTATCTTTTATTAATTGTCTTAATATAAGGAATATACACTTATTTTGGTCTATTATGCTATTAATAGCACTGGCAGTAACTTGTCTACTATCTGCTTGTTTGGCTGGGATGTGTTCAGTGTGTGAACACCCGTCTACGTGAGAGGTTAAACAACCTTCTGAATCTAAATCAGTTATGGGTATAGGTTGGTAGTCTGGGTTGGTTCCAAAAATATTTTTATAAATACGAGGGATAAATTACAAGGGCATTAAAGTATTTTTACTATAAGTCTAAAAGGAGCGTCTTATGGCTCTGATACCATTATACGAACATACCTGGCTTCACCTTCCTTAACCCGTAATATACCTCTCAACAATTTAATCTATAATAGCGTATTGAGTTTGTAAAAATTTTGAAATTTCGAATGATTGAACTCTTCTCAACTCTTGACATTCGCTACTTTCAAGCGGGGGAGGTCTCGCAAGCGAAATCCAAACAAGGAACCCTCCCAATACACTATTATGTAGCACGGTCGGGAATTGAGATCAGTTAAATCAGGACTAAGGTTTTGTATAAAAAATTTGAACCATGTATTTTTCCCGAAGGCCTATGTAACAATATAATATAAAATAGTTTTGTGACTTTTGACACACTAAATCAAACCCTTCCTGTTCGAAACACAAGGTATCTACAAATACAAAGCTCTCACCAACACCTAGTTCTCAAATCTAGCACAACCAGGAGTCAAACAATGATCCCACTAAATCTGAATCTTCTCAGAAATTAAAAAAAAACTTTCGTTACAATACATCCAAGCATCGTCATAAGATAGGCTCGTACACAACTGGAACAATACCCTCATGTGCAATTAGCTTAACTATAAAAATAATCACCTTACCAATTATCGCCAAACACGTTTTAACCGTTTACACTCCCGAAACCCAAAAGCACAACTCTCTACTAGCTTATCGCGAAACATTTATTTGCCCGAAATATACCATCCAAACGCCACTTTGGTTCACTCCTACCTCCAATATGTTTGTAGCATCTAACCACTCCCCCTATCTTACCTTATATCCCCATACACCAATTACCTCACTTCATCAATGTCCCATTTAAAGTTCTCTTGCTCAAACGGGCCTAGGAGCTGTTATAGGAATTTCACATTCAAGACCTCCTCAAAAGTTTCCATCTACTTCTTCTAATACAATCCCTATTCCTAGGGTCTAGTTCTCATCTCCCAAAAATTTCTTCCGGCCCATTCTGAGGGATAAAACTATGTTAAGGTCCTAGATAAACCTGCTAAAAAAAATCATATCATGGCGGTGATTATGCTCCGTTGGCATCATCTCCTCCAGTCCTACTTGATGGTCCCAAGACTCCAAGTTTCTTGCTCCATTAAATGAAGACAATACTCCTGACATCAGTGACAACCAGCTTAAAATAATAACGGGGGGACAACCCAATACTAAATTAAAACAGGAATCTCAAATGGATCATTCTTAGCATCAACTATCGATACTAAAATAACATCTACTAGCTACCCAAAACCATAATAAGCGGATGCCAAAAAAATTTAAAAACGTATGAAAAACAACATGCCAACAATAAAGTAACTAACAAGTAAGACAAAAAGAAATGCACTAACGCACAACCATTAAAGGATATACTCGTATAAAATATAACAAGTGCAAATAAAGAATTATACCCAAATATGCTGTCGGGTAACCGAATATACAATAATTTAGAGAGAAGTATAAAAATGCTAAACGTAACTTTAGAGTATAAACCCGATACACCAAAATGAATCTTATCTAGATTTACAAACGGTATGAAGCGACTATAACAAAATCTCGCAACAGTCCGCGCCTGCTACGACTCCCAAGATACTGGATAGAATAGCATCATCGGCATCCTTGCGGTGGGACACCTGTATTACAATGTATATACATATATAGCAAGAGAGCGAAATAAATGGGTCAGAGTTCGAGGTGTAAAAATGTTTATAGCAAGTGCATAATAATTATAAATGCACAATTTCATAAATAAAATGGAGTCGCACTCCCTTGAAACTCCCAAACTCACCCCTCAACTAAAGCGCGCACCTAAACTTAAGTGTATCAACCCGATATCTTCTAAGGATACTCCAAAAATCCTCCCATCCTATCATACCTTAAGTTTACACCCAACTATATGTATATATATAAATCACATGAGCACACACATATGTACCTTACTAGAGTTCATCCAATTTAATATATAACTTATGCAAGTCCTTAATGACAGAATAAGCACACATTACATCCTACTTTTATAAAACTTCTATCACTAAACAACATACACACAAGTATTAAGGACAAAACTTCTCCCTACTCCTAACATTGCGCGGCGTTTCGTGCGTGGGACATCTCGCAATGCGAAATCCAAATAAGGAACCCCCCCGATACACTACTCCTTAACAATGTTGATCTTAGGGATCCATTATGTCCTCCACACATATCTTATAACTGCAACTACTTAATTATTGAATACTATCTCTAAGTAAACAATTATAATCTCTATTTAAATCCTTGGGGTCAATATAACTGCAATTGTCTCTAAGTATGATCGTTCGACCCTGATAAACTAGTACACCCAAAGTCACACAAGATGTACATCTTAGAAAATTCATATCACCTTCATCTATAGGATGTATATATATATATATATATATATATATATATATATATATATATATATATATATATATATATATACTATAAATATATATACCCAATCATTCAATCCTATAACCACATATACACAACACACATAATGCACACGTGCAATACTCATAACATAAACGGTTATAGGATACAAAATACTGCACCATGTTATCATCTTCCAGGAATTACTCACTTTCTACCGGGTTACCACATATTGGACTATTATCACACCGCCATCGTGTCAAAATCAATCCTAAAATATGGGAAGCGGTCATAGTTCCTAATCGGAAAGTGAGAATGAATCATACCCAAGACTTCTCACCCCCAAAAATAAAATCACACAAATAATAATGGACGACTATGACCTGGGGACTATACGCACCCTGCTCCTCAAACCAGGGGCCTCACCCACATCGCACAACTTCCCATGATAGCATGTGTCGGGTATGCTCGCACAATAAGTGTATATATCATTCACACTACAAATATATATACATGGAATCACATCATATGTATAAATCATCACACAAGAGATATACATTCCCACAATACATGTACCCTTTCAAATATATATATCTCTATATATATTCATACCCTATCTCCAATCATTAATCATAAAGTAAAAGAAGCTGGTGATATATATACAACTCTCGTAATACTCACCCTTGTTATAACGCATACTTACTCAAAGAATTTCCCTCATACAGTCCTTCACCTATAATAAGAATATTCTCCCATTATGTCCATCATTAAGGTACTATCTCAATATCGAATGTATGTATTCATCCCTATACACACCTTGTATATCCATATGCCCACTGATAGATAATAATTACTCTGGCTATAAATATACATCTCACTAGAAATTGATAATCTGTTTAATCCTATCAAACTAATATCTCGGTTCATTTACTCAATTGAACCCTTAATAATACCGCTTTTCCGATTTAATCCCCAAATTCATCGTCACTAAGGATATTCGACATGTCTCTCATTGGTCTACCCGTATTATCTAAATAAAATTATATCGCTTAAAGGATTCGACACAAAAGTCAGCATAACAATCTCTCATCATATCTTCGCAACTTTCTCGAAAAGTATTTAACATTACATCCTATGTTAACTCACTTTTTAAACTCTAATTGGGACTCCCATCCCTAATGAAATTTCCCACTATATCGATTCAACAAACTCCAATACCTATTTATTCCCAAACTACTTCGATACGTCCCCGCGATCATAACATGTGAGAGACCCTCAATAAAACTCCAAAACGTAACTCTCGCATCATATATATAAGTTCCAAATCGAGAAACCCAACCGAAATGGAGTGAAACTCCTTCTAGCAAAATCCATCAAAACATCCCTATTTCCGAATCGATTCAGTCTGGTCTGAATCGATTCGGTCTCAAGGGCAAATCGATTCGGTCATAAAGACCAGTATGACTGCAACATTCCGAATCGATTCGGAGGGGGCCAAATCGATTCGGCCTGTTCAGCAGGCCACGAAATGGTCATTTCTCTCCAAAACCTAAATTTCCCAAAAATCAATTTAATCATCTTCCAAGCCTCAATCTTCAACCCCAACATATTTTTTAACATAAAATCCATTATACAAATCATCCCTACACTTAATACTACCTCAAATCCATTATAAAACTCAAATGCAAGATTTATTCCACAAAATCTAGGTTTTGATAATTATACCCAAAATCCATATTTTTTCCCACAATTCATGAAATCAAATACACATATGAATTATTTAGCAAGATTAAACACTTGCCTCGAAATTGTAGGGGTTGAATCGTCCTCGAGATCGCGTATTGATCGGAAATCTCCAAGCTTTCTCCTCTATCTTCTTCCTTTCTTCTTCTTTCTCTCTCTCTTTCTCTTTATCTATTTCTCACAAATGAGATAGGCTGATCCGTAAGCCTCTTAAGCCTTTAAAACATAAATCCTAGTTTTGAATGATAATACACACTTTAAATGACTCGTTTACTCCAATTCGAGTCAAACTAACTTAAAAATATTCCGAAACCGAAATAAATCTCAAGGACAGTCATTTTGACTATCTCGACCCATCCGAAATCAATCGTGCACCCAGAATCGTCATCCAGAATACTTTATAACATCCTCAATTTTTGGACCTCAATTTCCTAATTCTAAAATTCTCCAATTTCAGTAAATTTTATTTCTCCCAAAATTTTAATTTCTCAGTCCCAAAAATTGCGGGTTATTATAGGTTCCTCAGAACTGTTTTTTATTCAAGTTGCCTCTCGACAACTACAACCCATACCGGGCCTTAACCGACAGGTCACTATAGGGGTAAGAGTCATTACTTCGCCACCATTCGTGAAGAACTGTCATGAGGCGAGAACCCCCTATGAGTCTGGCTCCTCTTATAAGGTGAGGTCTTATGCCATAACAGCTCTGATACTAGAATAGGGGTTTAGTCGGAATTTCAAAATTTCTTAGAAGTCTGATACCAATTTTGGGTCTAAAATATAATTCTAGTAATTATATAGTCTTAAAATAATTTTTTTACTATAGGACAAGAGGGGACCATTGGGGAAAAAATCAAAAAAGTCTTTGGGACCATAGGGGGACCACGACCGGATAAGGACAAAAGTCCGTTAATCCGTTCTTTAAGAAGTCCGTTTGAGAGAACGTCTCTCTCTCTCTCTCTATATATATATACATATATATATATATATATATATATATATATATATATATATCACTACACCAAAAGCAGCAATTTGGCACAGCTTGATATTAAAAATCTGGCACAACTTAAAACTATGCCAAATTCTGGCACGGCATAATGACAATCTGGCACACTTTAAAATCGTGCCAAAATTTGGCACTGTTTAAAAGTGTGCCAAAATTAAGCACACTTAATTAAAATATAAATACTAAAAAAAAAAATACTTTTTCCCAAAATTTTCTCTCTCCCGCTCACTCTCATCTCTCGCTCAGGTATCCCGTTTTCCCTTCTCTCTCGCGCGCGCTCTGTACAACCCAAGCTCATCCATGGTTTTGGTCCTTGCTACCCTAGATCCGAAGACGCTACTACTCTTTCCTCAATTAGTACCCTAGATCGAAAGCCGCTACTCCTCTTCCTCAATTCGGACCCTAGATCCGAAGTCGCTACTCCTCTTTCCTCAATTCACTGCTCCTCTTTCCTCAATTCGGACCCTATTCCTTCACCGACTCACGTTGGCTTGCTGTCTGAAAAGAAATGGGAGCTCGAGAGAATTATGAAGACGGGAGATTATTCCATAGCAAAAGCCAAAGCAATCCATGGTTATCAAAACCGTAAAGAAGGGCAAAGTACCGGTAAGGTTAACAAAAATACTGATTGATAGTTTTATATTTTCCTTTTATTGGTTTTGGATTCGTGTGAAATCCCGACACAGTCACTTGTTATTAAAGGTGAGTTATTTTGTCCCCAAAAAAAAATATTTTATTTATGAACACAAACCCAAATTGAGATGAACGATTGTGCCGAGTCTGATGATCCAACAATTTCTTATTATTGACTTTTGCTTAGAATTGCTTCAATTAAACTATTATTTTGCATTACATTCAGATCCATACTTGAATACAGATGCAGGAACCATATCCCCTTTTGAGCATGGAGAAGTGTTTGTCTTGGACGATGATGGAGAGGTAGAAGAACCATCTTGTGTATTATTAACTATGAAGACTATTTTTGGTGATTTTTATTATATTTATTTTTTCGTGAACATTTCTTTTTAGTCACTCAAAATTTAATGGATCAGTTAAGTCATATTTAATTCTAGTATTAAGAAAATATTTTAGTATGTTTATCCAGGAATTAAATCAAAAATGAAAAACGATACCAAGAATTTTCAAGAGTCATAGTCCTAAGAGATGGAAATTTTGGTTAAAGAGGAGGGAAGGAGTCAGATATCAAAATATGTCAGGATTAAATAGTGCATTTCCATTTCCTGCTTTCTATCTACTTTGACTTCCATTTGTTAGTAGGCTAATAATTGTAAATTTTATGGTATTACAATGACTTGATTTTGTGTCTGAAGGTGGACTTTGACCTTGGGAACTATGAGCGATTCCTAGATATCAAGTTGACACGTGATAATAATATCACAACCGGAAAGATTTACCAGGCAAGCGAGTTAAATCTTTTTTTTTCCTAATAATAAAGCCAGTGGGTTAAGTTGAAAGTCTTCTTACTCTTACCCAATAATCTATAATCTATGCTGATAGAAATTCTTAAGATCAATAGGCTTGATGTTTTTTGACTTATTGTATTGACTACTTTTCTTCTCTGTTAGTCTATCATTGATAAAGAGAGAAAGGGGGATTATCTTGAAAAAACTGTTCCGATTCTTTCACTGTTGCTGAAATGTATCTATTATATTGTTCAATCACTTATATTACTGTCCTCACATGTTAATTCCCATGTTCAGGTTGCACCTCATATCACGGATGCCGTTCAAGATTGGATTGAACGCGTAACAACTATACTGGTGGACTGGGAAGAACGTCCACCTGATGTTTGTGTATAGAATTGGTACTATAGGTAAATTAATAACTATATGCAACCTGTGGCACAATGAGGGGCTTCATACTTGGTTGGGTTAAAATGGACTTTTGCTTGAAGCAGGAGACATTGAGTCAATGCCATTTATTGATGCTCTTGGATAATTCTCATATTGCGTTGGTAAGTTATATACACGTGTAATAAGGCATACATAAATAAACATAGGGTGTGACTCTTCTATTTAAAATGAGAATTACAATGTCAGTGAAATAATTCTGTTTTCTTTGTTCAGAAAACAAAGCCGACACAGCACATTGTGAGGGGACTAAGAAGCTTGGGATTGACACCAAATATTTTATCTTGCCAAAGCACAATTTGTTATATAGTTATCAAATTGATTTTACCCTTGCTAAATTTGATTTCAATTTATATGTCACAATAATATTCTTGACATTGTGCATATTAGACATGTTTTACCCGCATCATCAACTAGTATGGTTATATTCTTTCATTAATTGATTTTGAATTCAGGAGCATGAAACTAATGTGAAACCTAGCATCGTGGAATTCTTCAAGACATCTCATCGGAGTAAGAGAAAGGGTGATTTGATGAATGAAAAGTGCAAGGATACACATGTATGTTTAAGTTCTTTCCCCCTTTTTGTATTTTATAAGAAAAACCGTCTAATATAAGTCTTCTGACACTTCAACAGTCATAGCACAGTCTCGGTCTCATAATGAAGAGCTGAGAAATATGAAAGATAAGATATCATCTCATGAACAACTAAATGCCGCTCAGATTAGAAGATTAGAGAATTTGCAGACATTGTTGGACCAAAATGGGATACTTTCAAGAAGTCATGGCACGAAGAGTTCATCGGGTGGCTATCAAAATGCAAATGAAATCTGGTTAGTCTCAAAGTCTCAAATTCTCAAAAAAGTTGTAGTAGCATTAAATAGAAAAATGGTCTGAAATAGCGACAAGTAGCCAAACGTAAAATGGTTTATTTTAGGAGCTTATTTAGTTAAATTGGTGGAAGGGATTTGCTGGTGGTTTGGTTTTGAAATTTGCTGCTGCTGTTGAGTTTATTTCATATGTTAAAAAAAGTTGGATTTAATGAATAAACAAAAGAAACTATGGCAAATTTTTCTAAAATCAATAAACGTAGCTCCGGGTAAGAGGCACGCTCACACGGGACCAATGTAACTTGTAGGAACAGACCACGTAGTCCCGGGTCTCCCGGTTTGAGAATATGACGATAATTTGTAAAAATCAACACTTAAACATAAAAAGAAGCCGTAAAAGGGTGAAAACCAAAACAACCCCCGAACGACCCTGTAGGAGGCACGAACACCTCGCACGGGACCAATGAAACTTGTTGGAACTGACCGCGTAGTCCCAGGTATCCCGATTTGAGAATATAATGATAATTAGTAAACATCAACACTTAAACTTAAAAACAAGCCGTTAAAGGGTGAAAACTTAAACCAGCCCTCAAACGACCCCGTAGGAGGCACGAACACCTCGCACGGGACCAATGTAACTTGTTGGAACTGTTCGCGTAGTCCCGGGTCTCCCGGTTTGAGAATATGACGATAATTTGCAAAAATCACAATTATACTTAAAAACAAGCCGCTAACGGGTGAAAACCCAAACCAGCTCCCAAACGACCCCGTAAGAGGCACGAACACCTCGAACGGGACCAATGTAACTTGTAGGAACTGATCGCATAGTCCCGGGTCTCCCGATTTGAGAATATGACGATAATTTGCAAAAATCAACACTTAAACTTAAAAACAATCCGTTAAAGGGTGAAAACCCAAACCAACCCCCAAACGACCCCGTAGGAGGCACGAACACCTCGCACGGGACCAATGTAACTTGTAGGAACTGACCGCGTAGTACCAGGTCTCACGATTTGAAAATATGATGATAATTTGGAAAAATAACACTTAGACTTAAAAACAAGCCATTAAAGGGTGAAAATCCGAACCAGTCCCCAAACGACCGCGTAAGAGGCACGAACACCTCGCACGGGACCAATGTAACTTGTAAGAACTGACCGCGTATTCCCGGGTCATCCGGTTTGAGAATATGATGATAATTTATAAAAATCAACATTTTAACTTGAAAACAAGCCGTTAAAGGGTGAAAACCCAAACCAACCCCCAAACGACCCCGTAGGAGGCACGAACACCTCGCACGGGACCAATGTAAGTTATTGGAACTGACCGCGAAGTCCCGGGTCTTCCGATTTAAGAATATGACGATAATTTGTAAAAATCAACACTTAAACTTAAAAACAAGTGGTTAAAGCGGGAAAACCCAAACCAACCCCCAAACGACCACGTAGGAGGCACGAACACCTCGCACGGGACCAATGTAACTTGTAGGAACTGACCGCGTAGTCCCGGGTCTCCCGATTTGAGAATATGACGATAATTTGCAAAAATCAACACTTAAACTTAAAAACAAGTCGTTAAAGGGTGAAAACAGAAACCAACCCACAAACGACCCCGTAGGAGGCACGAAACCTCGCACGGGACCAATGTAACTCTTTGGAACTGACCGCGTAGTCCCGGGTCTCCCGGTTTGAGAATATGACGATAATTTACAAAAATGAACACTTAAACTTAAAAACAAGCCGTTAAAGGGTGAAAACCCAACCAACTAATCCCCCCCACAAACCACCCCGTAGGAGGCACGAACACCTCGCACGGGACCAGTGTAACTTTTTGGAACTGACCGCGTAGTCCCGGGTCTCCCGGTTTGAGAATATGATGATAATTTAAAAAAATCAACACTTAAACTTAAAAACAAGCCGTTAAAGGGTGAAATCCCAACCAACTAACCCCCCCCCCACAAACGACCCCGTTCTAGGCACAAACACCTCGCACGGGACCAATGTAACTTGTTGGAACTGACCGTGTAGTCCCGCGTCTCCCGAGTTGAGAATATGACGATAATTTGCAAAAATCAACACTTAAACTTAAAAACAAGTTGTTAAAGGGTGAAAACCCAAACTAACCCCCAAACGACCCCGTAAGAGGCACGAACACCTCGCACGGGACCAATATAACTTGTAGGAACTGACCGCGTAGTCCCGGGTCTCCCGGTTTGAGAATATGATGATAATTTGCAAAAATCAACACTTAAACTTAAAAACAAGTCGTTAAAGCGTGAAAATCCAAACCAGCCCCCAAACGACCCCGTAGGAGGCACGAACACCTCGCACGGGACCAATGTAACTTGTAGGAACTGACCGCGTAGTCCCGGGTCTCCCGGTTTGAAAATATGATGATAATTTGGAAAAATAACACTTAGACTTAAAAATAAGCCGTTAAAGGGTGAAAATCCAAACCAACCCCCAAACGACCCCGTAAGAGGCACGAACACCTCGCACGGATCCAATGAAACTTGTAGGCACTGACCGCGTAGTCCCGGGTCTTCCGGATTGAGAATATGACGATAATTTGTAAAAATGAACACTTAAACTTAAAAACAAGCCGTTAAAGGGTGAAAACCCAAACCAACCACCAAACGACCCCGTAGGAGGCACGAACACCTCGTACGGGACCAATGTAACTTGTTGGAATTGACCGCGTAGTTCCGGGTCTCCCGGTTTGAGAATATGATGATAATTTGCAAAAATCAACACTTATACTTAAAAACAAGTCGTTAAAGGGTGAAAAACCCCCACACACAAAAACGACCCCATAGGAGGCACAAACACCTCGCACGGGACCAATGTAACTTGTTGGAACTGACCGCGTAGTCCCGGGTCTTTCGGTTCGAGAATATGACGATAATTTGTAAAAATGAACCCTTAAACTTAAAAACAAGCCGTTAAAGGGTGAAAACACAAACCAACCCCCAAACAACCCCGTAGGAGGCACGAACACCTCGCACGGGACCAATGTAACTTGTTGGAACTAAGCGCGTAGTTCCGGTTTGAGAATATGACGATAATTTTAAAAAATAACCACTAAAATTTAAAAACAAACCGTTAAAGGGTGAAACCCAAACCAAACCCCAAACGACACCGTAGGAGGCACGAACACCCCGCACGGGACCAATGATACTTGTTGGAACTGACCGCATAGTCTCGGGTCTCCCGGGTTGCGAATCTGACGATAATTTGCAAAAAATCAACACTTAAACTTAAAAACAAGCCGTTAAAGGGTGAAAACCCAAACCTGCCCCAAACGACCCCGTAGGAGGTACGAACACCTCGCACGGGACCAATGTAACTTGTTGGAACTGACCGCGTAGTCCCGGGTCTCCCGGTTTGAGAATATGATGATAATTTGCAAAAATCACACTTAGACTTAAAAACAAGCCGTTAAAGGAGGAAAACCCAAACCAAATCCCAAACGACCCTGTAGGAGGCACGGACACCTCGAACGTGACCAATGTAATTTGTTGGAACTGACCGCGTAGTCCCGGGTCTCCCAGGTTGAGAATATTACGATAATTTACAAAAATCAACACTTATACTTAAAAACAAGTCGTTAAAGGGTGAAAACCCAACCAAACAACGCCCCTCACAAACGACCCCGTAGGAGGCATGAACAACCCCCCCCCCCCCCACAAGGAACCAATGTAACTTGTTGGAACTGACCGCGTGGTCCCCGATCTCCCGGTTTGAGAATATGATGATAATTTGCAAAAATCACACTTAGACTTAAAAAGAAGCCGTTAAAGGGTGAAAACCAAAACCATCCCCCAAAAGACCCCGTAAGAGGCACGAACACCTCACACGTTACCAATGTAACTTGTAGGAACTGACCGTGTAGTCCCGGGTCTCCCGATTTGAGAATATAAAGATAATTTGCACAAATCAACACTTAAACTTAAAAACAAGCCGTTAAAGGGTGAAATCCCAAACCGGCCCCCAAACGACCCCGTAGGAGGCACGAACACCTCGCACGGGACCAATGTAACTTGTTGAAACTAACCGCGTAGTCCCGGTTTGAGAATATGACGATAATTTGCAAAATTCACATTTAGACTTAAAAACAAGCCTTTAAAGGGTGAAAACCTAAACCAGCCCCCAAAAGACCCCGTAAGAGGAATGAACACCTCGTACGGGACCAATGTAACTTGTAGGAACTGACCGCGTAGTCCCGGGTCTCCCGGTTTGAGAATATGACAATAATTTGCAAAAATCAACACTTATTCTTAAAAATAAGCCGTTAAACTGTGAAAACCCAAACGAACCCCAAACGACCCCGTAGGAGGCACGAACACCTCGCACGGGACCAATGTAACTTGTTGGAACTGATCGCGTAGTCCCGGGTCTCCTGGTTTGAGAATATGACGATAATTTGCAAAATTCACACTTAGACTTAAAAACAAGCCGTTAAAGGGTGGAAACCCAAACCAGCTCCCAAACGACCCCGTAAGAGGCACGAACACCTTGCACGGGACCAATGTAACTTGTAGGAACTGACCGCGTAGTCCCGGTTCTCCCGATTTGAGAATATGACGATAATTTGCAAAAATCAACACTTAAACTTAAAAATAAGCCGTTAAAGGGTGAAAACCCAAACCAGCCCCCAAACGACCCCGTAGGACGCACGAACACCTCGCACGGGACCAATGTAACTTGTTGGAACTGACCACGTAGTTTCGGGTGTCTCAGTTTGAGAATATGATGATAATTTGCAAAAATCACAGTTTGACTTAAAAAATAGCCGTTAAGGGTGAAAACCCAAACCAGCTCACAAACGACCCCATAAGAGGCACGAAGACCTCGCACGGGACCAATTTAACTTGTAGGAACTGACCGCGTAGTCTGGGTCTCCCGGTTTGAAAATATGATGATAATTTGGAAAAATAACACTTAGACTTAAAAACAACCCGTTAAAGGGTAAAAATCATAACCAGCCCCCAAACGACCCCGTAAGAGGCACGAACACCTCGCACGGGACCAATGTAACTTGTAGGAACTGACCGCGTTGTCCCGGATCTTCCGGTTTGAGAATATGACGATAATTTGTAAAAATCAACAGTTAAACTTAAAAACAAGCCGTTAAAGGGTGAAAACCCAAACCAACCCCCAAATGACCCCGTAGGAGGCACGAAGACCTCGCACGGGACCAATGTAACTTGTTTGAACTGACCGCATAGTTTTGGGTCTCCCGATTTGAGAATATGACGATAATTTGCAAAAATCAACACTTATAATTAAAAACAAGCCGTTAAAGGGTGAAAACACAACCCCCCCCCCCCCAACAAAAGACCCCTTAGGAGGCACAAACACCTCGCACGGGACCAATGTAACTTGTTGGAACTGACCGTATAGTCCCGGGTCTCCCGGTGTTAGAATATGACGATAATTATCAAAAATCACACTTAGACTTAAAAACAAGCCGTTAAAGTGTGAAAACCCAAACCTGCCCCCAAATGACCCTGTAGGAGGCACGAACACCTCCCACGGGACCATTGCAACTTTTTGGAACTGACCGCGTAGTTTCGGGTCTCTCGGTTTGAGAATATGATGATAATTTTCAAAAATCACACTTATACTTAAAAACTAGCCGTTAAAGGGTGAAAACTTAAACCAACCCCCAAACGACCCCGTAGGAGGCACCAACACCTCGCACGGGACAAATGTAACTTATAGAAACTAATTGCGAGTCCCGGTCTCCTGGTTTGTGAATATGACGGTAATTGGCAAAAATCACACTTAGACTTAAAAACAAGTCGTTAAAGGGTGAAAACCCAACCCTCTCCCCCCCCAAATAACCCCCTTAGGAGGCACGAACACCTCGTACGGGACCAATGTAACTTGTTGGACCTGACCGCGTAGTCTCGGGTTTCCCGGTTTGAGAATATGATGATAATTTTCAGAAATCACACTTAGACTTAAGAACAAGCCATTAAAGGGTAAAACGCAAACCAGCCTCCAAACGACCCCGTAAGAGGCACGAACACCTCGCACGGGACCAATGTAACTTGTTGGAACTGATCGCGTAGTCCCGGGTCTCCCGGTTTGAGAATATGACGATAATTTGTAAAAATCAACACTTAAACTTAAAAACTAGCCGTTAAAGGGTGTAAACCCAAACTAGTCCCCAAACGACCCCGTAGGAGGCACGAACACCTCGCACGGGACCAATGTAACTTGTTTGAAGTCATCGCGTAGTCCCAGGTCTCTCGGTTGGAGAATATGATGATATTTACAAAAATCACACTTAGACTTAAAAACAAGCCATTAAAGGGGGAAAACCCAAACCAGCTGCCAAACGACCCCGTAAGAGGCACGAACACCTCGCACGGGACCAATGTAACTTGTAGGAAGTGATCGCATAGTCCCGGGTCTCCCGGTTTGAGAATATGACGGTAATTTGCAAAAATCAACACTTAAACTTAAAAACTAGTTGTTAAAGGGTGAAAACCCAAACCGGCCCCCAAACGACCCCGTAGGAGGCACGAACACCTCGCACAGGACTAATGTAACTTGTTGGAACTGACCGCGTAGTCCCGAATCTCCCGGTTTGAGAATATGACGATAATATTCAAAAATCACACTTAGACTTAAAAACAAGTCGTTAAAGGGAGAAAACCCAAATCAGCCCCCAAACGACCCCGTAGGAGGCACGAACACCTCGCACGGGACAACTGTAACTTGTTGGAACTGACCGCGTAGCCCCGGGTCTCCCGGTTTGAGAATATGACGATAATTTGCAAAAATCAACACTTATTATTAAAAATAAGCCGTTAAAGGGTGAAAACCCAACCCCCACCCCACAAACGACCCCATAGGAGGCACAAACACCTCGCACGGAACGAATGTAACTTGTTGGAACTGACGGCGTAGTCCCGGGTCTCCCGATTTGAAAATATGACTATAATTTGCAAAAATCACACTTATACTTAAAACAAGCCGTTAAAGGGAGAAAACCAAAACCAGCTCCCAAACGACCCCGTAAGAGGCATGAACACCTCGCACCGGACCAATGTAACTTATAGGAACTGACCGCATAGTGGTCTCCTGATTTGAGAATATGATGATAATTTGCAAAAATCAACACTTAAACTTAAAAACAAGCCGTTAAAGGGTGAAAACCCAAACCAGCCCCCAAACAACCCCGTAGGAGGCACGAACACCTCGCACGGGACCAATGTAACTTGTAGGAACTAACCGCGTAGTCCCGGGTCTCCCAATTTGAAAATGTGATGTTAATTTGGAAAAATAACACTTAGACTTAAAAACAAGCCGTTAAAGGGTGAAAATCCAAACCAGTCCCCAAACGACCCCGTAAGAGGCACGAACACCTCGCACGGGACCAATGTAACTTGTAGGAACTGACCGCGTATTCCCGGGTCTTCCGGTTTGAGAATATGACGATAATTTATAAAAATCAACACTTTAACTTAAAAACAAGCCGTTAAAGGGTGAAAACCCAAACAACCCCCAAACGACCACATAGGAGGCACGGACACCTCGCACGGGACCAATGTAACTTGTTGGAACTGACCGCGTAGTTTCGGGTCTTCCGGTTTGAGAATATGACGATAATTTGAAAAAATCAACACTTATACTTAAAAACAAGCCGTTAATGGGTGAAAATCCACCCCCCCTAAAAAAATGACCCCATAAGAGGCATAAACACCTCGCACGGGACCAATGTAACTTGTTGGAACTGACCGCGTAGTCCCGGGTCTCCCGAATTGAGAATATGACGATAATCTGCAAAAATCACACTTAGACTTAAAAATAAGCCGTTAAAAGGTGAAAACCCAAACCAAACCCCAAATGACCCCGTAGGAGGCAGGAACACCTCGAACGGGACCAATGTAACTTGTTGGAACTGACCGCGTAGTCCCGGGTCTCCCGGGTTGAGAATATGACGATAATTTACAAAAATCAACAATTAAACTTAAAAACAAGCCGTTAAAGGATGAAAACCCAACCAACCAACCCCCCACAAACGACCCCGTAGGAGGTACGAACAACTCCCACAGGACCAATGTAACTTGTTGGAACTGATCGCGTGGTCCCGGGTCTCCCGGTTTGAGAATATGACGATAATTTGCAAAAATCAACACATAAACTTAAAAACAAGTCGTTAAAGGGTGAAAACCCAAACCGATCCCCAAACGACCCCGTAGGAGGTACGAACACCTTGCACGGGACCAATGTAACTTGTTGGAACTAACAGCGTGGTCCCGGGTCTCCCGGTTTGAGAATATGACGATAATTTGCAAAATTCACAGTTAGATTTAAAAACAAGCCGTTAAAGAGTGAAAACTCAAACCAGCCCCCAAAAGACCCCGTAAGAGGCACGAACACCTCGTACGGGACCAATGTAACTTGTTGGAACTGATCGCATAGTCCCTGGTCTCCCGGTTTGAGAATATGACGATAATTTGCAAAAATCAACACTTATACTTAAAAATAAGCCGTTAAACGGTGAAAACCCATACCGACCCCCAAACGACCCCGTAGGAGGTCCGAACACCTCACACGGGACCAATGTGACTTGTTGGAACTGACCGCATAGTCCCAGGTCTCCCGGTTTGAGAATATGACGATAATTTGCAAAATTCATAATTAGACTAAAAAATAAGCCGTTAAAGGGTGGAAACCCAAAGCAGCTCCCAAACCACCCCGTAAGAGGCACGAACACCTCGCACGGGACCAATGTAACTTGTAGGAACTGACCGCGTAGTCCCGGATCTCCCGGTTTGAGAATATGACAATAATTTGCAAAAATCAACACTTAAACTTAAAAACAAGCCGTTAAAAGGTGAAAACCGAAACCAGCCCCCAATCGACCTCGTAGGAGGCACGAACACCTCGCAGGGGACCAGTGTAACTTGTTGGAACTGACCGCATAGTTTTGGGTCTCTCGGTTTGAGAATATGATGATAATTTACAAAAATCACACTTAGACTTAAAAACTAGCCGTTAAGGGTGAAAACCCAAACCAGCTCACAAACGACCCATAAGAGGCACGAACACCTCGCACGGGACCAATGTAACTTGTAGGATATGACCGCATAGTCCTGGGTCTCCCGGTTTGAAAATATGATGATAATTTGGAAAAATAACACTTAGACTTAAAAAGAAGCCGTTAAAGGGTGAAAATTCGAACCAGCCCCTAAACGACCCCGTAGGAGGCACGAACACCTCGCACGGGACCAATGTAACTTGTTTGAACTGACCGCATAGTTCCGGGTCTCCCGGTTTGATAATATGACGATAATTTTCAAAAATCAACACTTATACTTAAAAATAAGCCGTTAAAGGGTGAACCCCCTAGAAAAGACCCCGTAGGAGGCACAAACACCTCGCACGGGACCAATGTAACTTGTTGGAACTGACCACATAGTCCCGGGTCTCCCGGTGTTAGAATATGATGATAATTTGCAAAAATCACACTTAAACTTAAAAACAAGCCGTTAAAGGGTGAAAACCCAAACCTGCCCCCAAACGACCCTGTAGGAGGCACGAACACCTCCCACGGGACCATTGTAACTTGTTGGAACTGACCGCGTAGTTTCGAGTCTCTCGGTTTGAGAATATGATGATAATTTGCAAAAATCACACTTAGACTTAAAAAGTAGCCGTTAAAGGGTGAAAACCCAAACCCGCTCACAAACGACCCCATAAGAGGCACGAACACCTCGCACGGGACCAATGTAACTTGTAGTAACTGATCGCGTCGTCCTGGGTCTCCCGATATGAGAAAATGACGATAATTTGCAAAAATCAACACTTAGACTTAAAAACAAGCCGTTAAAGGGTGAAAACTTAAACCAGCCCCCAAATGACCCCGTAGGAGGCACGAACACCTCGCACGGGACAAATGTAACTTGTAGAAACTGACCGCGAGTCCCGGGTCTCCTGGTTTGTGAATATGACGGTAATTTGCAAAAATCACACTTAGACTTAAAAACAAGTCGTTAAAGGGTGAAAACCCAACCCTCTCCCCCCCCCCCAAATAACCCCCTTAGGAGGCACGAACACCTCGCAGGGGACCAATGTAACTTGTTCGACCTGACCTCGTAGTCTCGGGTTTCCCAATTTGAGAATATGACGATAATTTTTAGAAATCACACTTAGACTTAAGAACAAGCCATTAAAGGGTAAAACACAAACCAGCCACCAAACGACCCCGTAAGAGGCACGAACACCTCGCACGGGACCAATGTAACTTGTTGGAACTGACCGGGTAGTCCCGGGTCTCCCGGTTTGAGAATATGATGATAATTTGTAAAAATCAACACTTAAACTTAAAAACAAGCCGTTAATGGGTGAAAACCCAAACCAGTCCCCAAACGACCCCGTAGGAGGCACGAACACCTCGCACAGGACTAATGTAACTTGTTGGAAGTCATCGCGTAGTCCCGGGTCTCCCGATTTGAGAATATGACGATAATTTACAAAAATCACACTTAGACTTAAAAACAAGCCATTAAAGGGGAAAACCCGAACCAACTCCCAAACGACCCCGTAAGAGGTACGAACACCTCGCACGGGACCAATGTAACTTGTAGGAAGTGATCGCATAGTCCCGGGTCTCCCGGTTTGAGAATATGACGGTAATTTGCAAAAATCAACACTTAAACTTAAAAACAAGCCGTTAAAGGCTGAAAACCCAAACCAGCCCCCAAGCGACCCCGTACGAGGCACGAACACCTCGCACGGGACCATTGTAACTTGTAGGAACTCATAGCGTAGTCCCGGGTCTCCCGGTTTGAAAATATGATGATAATTTGAAAAATAACACTTAGACTTAAGAACAAGCTGTTAAAGGGTGAAAATCCAAACCAGCCCCCAAACGACCCCGTAAGAGGCACGAACACATCACACGGGTCCATTGTAACTTGTAGGAACAGACCGCGTAGTATCGGGTCTTCCGATTTGAGAATATGACGATAATTTATAAAAATCAACACATAAACTTAAAAACAAGTCGTTAAAGG
This sequence comes from Sambucus nigra, assembly GCA_949130495.1. NCBI lineage: Eukaryota > Viridiplantae > Streptophyta > Magnoliopsida > Dipsacales > Adoxaceae > Sambucus > Sambucus nigra. Next base: position 124,051,890 of record OX422217.1, on the reverse strand, counting down.
GTGAAAACCCAAACCAATCCCCAAACGACCCCGTAGGAGGCACAAACACCTCGCACGGGACCAATGTAACTTGTCAGAACTGACCGCGTAGTCCCGGGTCTCCCGGTTTGAGAATATGATGATAATTTGCAAAAATCAACACTTAAACTTAAAAATAACCCGTTAAAGGGTGAAAACCCAAACCGGCCCCAAAACGGCCCCGTAGGAGGCACGAACACCTCGCACAGGACTAATGTAACTTGTTGGAACTGACCGCGTAGTCCCGGATCTCTCGGTTTGAGAATTTGACGATAATATTCGAAAATCACACTTAGACTTAAAAACAAGCCGTTAAAGGGAGAAAACCCAAACAATCCCCCAATCGACCTCGTAGGAGGCACGAACACCTCGCACGGGACAAATGTAACTTGTTGGAACTCACCAAGTAGTCCCGAGTCTCTCGGTTTGAGAATATGACGATAATTTGTAAAAATCAACACTTATTCTTAAAAACAAGCCGTTAAAGGGTGAAATCCCAACCAACTAACCCCCCCACAAACGACCCCGTAGTAGGCACAAACACCTCGCACGGGAACAATGTAACTTGTTGGAACTGACGGCGTAGTCCCGGGTCTCCAGGTTTGAGAATATGAAGATAATTTGCAAAAATCACACTTATACTTAAAACAAGCCGTTAAAGGGTGAAAACCCAAACCAGCTCCCAAATGACACCGTAAGGGGCACGAACACCTCGCACGGGACCACTGTAACTTGTAGGAACTGACTGCATAGTCCCGGGTCTCCCGGTTTGAGAATATGACGATAATTTGCAAAAATCAACACTTAAACTTAAAAATAAGCCGTTAAAGGGTGAAAACCCAAACCATCCCCCAAACGACCCCGTAGGAGGCAGGAACACCTCGCACGGGACCAATGTAACTTGTAGGAACTGACCGCGTAGTCCCGGGTCTCCCGGTTTGAAAATATGATGATAATTTGGAAAAATAACACTTAGACTTAAAAACAAGTCGTTAAAGGGTGAAAATCCGAACCAACCCCCAAACGACTCCGTAAGAGGCACGAACACCTCGCACGGGACCAATGTAACTTGTTGGAACTGACCGCGTAATTTTGGGTCTTTCGGTTTGAGAATATGACGATAATTTGAAAAAATCAACACTTATACTTAAAAAGAAACCGTTAAACGGTGAAAACCCAAACCGACCCCCAAACGACCCCGTAGGAGGCACGAACACCTCGCACGGGACCAATTTATCTTGTTCGAACAGACCGCATAGTCCCGGGTCTCCCGATTTGAGAATATGACGATAATTTCAAAATTCACACTTAGACTTAAAAACAAGCCGTTAAAGGGTGAAAATCAGAACCAGCACCCAAACGACCCGTAAGAGGCACAAACACCTCGCACGGGACCAATGTAGTAGGAACTGACCGCGTAGTCCCGGATCTCCCGGTTTGAGAATATGACGATAATTTGCAAAAATCAACCCTTAAACTTAAAAACAAGCCGTTAAAGGGTGAAAACCCAAACCAGCCGCGTACTTTCGGGTTTCTCGGTTTGAGAATATGATGATAATTTGCAAAAATCACACTTAGACTTAAAAACTAGCCGTTAAGGGTGAAAACCCAAACCAGCTCACAAACGACCCCATAAGAGGCACAAACACCTCGCACAGGACCAATGTAACTTGTAAGAACTGACCGCGTAGTCCTGGGTCTCCCGATTTGAAAATATGATGATAATTTGGAAAAATAACACTTAGACTTAAAAACAAGCCGTTAAAGGGTGAAAATCCGAACCAGCCCCCAAACGACCCCGCAAGAGGCACGAACACCTCACACGGGACCAATGTAACTTGTAGGAACTGACTGTGTAGTCCCGGGTCTTCCGGTTTGAGAATATGATGATAATTTGTCAAAATGAGCAGTTAAACTTAAAAACAAGCCGTTAAAGGGTGAAAACCCAAACCAACCCCCAAACGACCCCGTAGGAGGCACGAACACCTCGCATGGGACCAATGTAACTTGTTTGAACTGACCGCATAGTTTCGGGTCTCCCGGTTTGAGAATATGACGATAATTTTCAGAAATCACACTTAGACTTAAGAACAAGCCATTAAAGGGTAAAACGCAAACCAACCACCAAACGACCCCGTAAGAGGCACGAACACCTCGCACGGGACCAATGTAACTTGTTGGAACTGACCGCGTAGTCCCGGGTTGAGAATATGACGATAATTTGTAAAAATCAACACTTAAACTTAAAAACTAGTCGTTAAAGGGTGAAAACCCAAACCAGTCCCCCCGTAGGAGGCACGAACACCTCGCACGGGACCAATGTAACTTGTTGGAAGTCATCGCGTAGTCCCGGGTCTCCCGGTTTGAGAATATGATGATAATTTACAAAAATCACACTTAGACTGAAAAACAAGCCATTAAAGGGGGAAAACCCAAACCAGCTCCCAAACGACCCCGTAAGAGGCACGAACACCTTGCACGGGACCAATGTAACTTTTAGGAAGTGATCGCATAGTCCCGGGTCTCCCGGTTTGAGAATATGATGATAATTTGAAAAATAACACTTAGACTTAAGAACAAGCTGTTAAAGGGTGAAAATCCAAACCAGCCCCCAAAACGACCCCGTAAGAGGCACGAACATATCGCACGGGTCTATTGTAACTTGTAGGAACAGACCGCGTAGTACCGGGTCTCCCGATTTGAGAATATGATGATAATTTATAAAAGTCAACACTTAAACTTAAAAACAAGCCGTTAAAGGGTGAAAACACAAACCAAACCCCAAACAACTCGTAGGAGGCACAAACACCTCGCACGGGACCAATGTTACTTGTTGGAACTGACCGCTTAGTCCCAGGTCTCCCGGTTTGAGAATATGATGATAATTTGCAAAAATCAACACTTAAACTTAAAAACAAGCCGTTAAAGGGCGAAAACCCAAACCGGCCCCCAAACGACCCCATAGGAGGCACGAACACCTCGTACAGAATTAATGTAACTTGTTGGAACTGACCGCGTAGTCCCGGATATCCCGGTTTGAGAATATAATGATAATATTCAAAAATCACACTTATACTTAAAAACAAGCCATTAAAGGGAGAAAACCCAAACTAGCCCCCAAACGACCCCGCAGGAGGCACGAGCACCTCGTACGGGACAAATGTAACTTGTTGGAACTGACCGCGTAGTCCCGGGTCTCCTGGTTTGTGAATATGACGGTAATTTGCAAAAATCACACTTAGACTTAAAAAGAAGTCGTTAAAGGGTGAAAACTCAACCCCCTCCCCCCCCAAACAACCCCGTATGAGGCACGAACGCCTCGCACGGGACCAATGTAACTTGTAGGAACTGACCCCGTAGTCCCGGGTCTCCCGATTTGAGAATATGATGATAATTTGGAAAAATAACAGATAGACTTAAGAACAATCCGTTAAATGGTGAAAATCCAAACCAGCCCCCAAATGACCCCGTAAGAGGCACGAACTCCTCGCACGGGACCAATGTAACTTATAAGAACTGACCGCGTAGTCCCGGGTCTTTCGGTTTTAGAATATGAAAATAATTTATAAAAATCAACACTTAAACTTAAAAACAATTCTTTAAAGGGTGAAAACCCAAACCAAACCCCAAACGACCCCGTAAGTGGCACGAACACCTCGCACGGGACCAATGTAACCTGTTGGAACTGACCGCGTAGTTCCGGGTCTCCCGGTTTGAAAATATGACGATAATTTGCAAACATCAACACTTAAACTTAAAAACAAGCCGTTAAAGGGCGAAAACCCAAACAAGCCCCCAAACGACCCCGTAGGAGGCACGAACACCTCGCACCGGACCAATGTAACTTGTAGGAACTCACCGCGTAGTCCCGGGTCTCCCGGTTTGAAAATATGATGATAATTTGAAAAATAACACTTAGACTTAAGAACAAGCTGTTAAAGGGAAAAATCCAAACCAGCCCCCAAACGACCCCGTAAGAGGCACGAACACATCGCACGGGTCCATTGTAACTTGTAGGAACTGACCGCATAGTACCGGGTCTCCCGATTTGAGAATATGACGATAATTTATAAAAGTCAACACTAAAACTTAAAAACAAGCCGTTAAAGGGTGAAAACCCAAACCAAACCCCAAACACCCCCGTAGGAGGCACAAACACCTCGCACGGGACCAATGTAACTTGTTGGAACTGACCGCGTAGTCCCGGGTCTCCCGGTTTGAGAATATGATGATAATTTGCAAAAATCAACACTTAAACTTAAAACTAAGCCGTTAAAGGGTGAAAACCCAAACCGGCCCCCAAACAACCCCGTAGGAGGCACGAACACCTCGCACAGGACTAATGTACCTTATTGGAACTGACCGCGTAATCCCGGATCTCCCGGTTTGAGAATATGACGATAATATTCAAAAAGCACAATTAGACTTAAAAACAAGCCGTTAAAGGGAGAAAACCCAAACCAGCCCCCAAACGACCCCGTAGGAGGCACGAACACCTCGCACGGGACAAATGTAACTTGTTAGAACTGACCGCGTAGTCCCGGGTCTCTCGGTTTGAGAATATGACTATAATTTGCAAAAATCAACACTTATTCTTAAAAACAAGCCGTTAAATGGTGAAAACCCAACCCCCCACCCCACAAACGACCCCACAGGAGGCACAAACACCTCGCACGGGACGAATGTAACTTGTTGGAACTGACGGCGTAGTCCCGGGTCTCCCGGTTTGAGAATATGACCATAATTTGCAAAAATCACACTTATACTTAAAACAAGCCATTAAAGGGTGAAAACCCAAACCAGCTCCCAAACGACCCCGGAAGAGGCACGAACACCTCGCACGGGACCAATGTAACTTGTAGGAACTGACCGCATAGTCCCGGGTTTCCCGGTTTGAGAATATGATTATAATTTGGAAAAATAACACTTAGACTTAAAAACAAGCCGTTAAAGGGTGAAAACCCAAACCAACCCCCAAACGACCCCGTAGGAGGAACGAACACCTCGCACGGGACCAATGTAACTTGTAGGAAGTGACCGCGTAGTCCCGTGTCTCCCGGTTTAAAAATATGATGATAATTTGGAAAAATAACACTTAGACTTAAAAACAAGCCGTTAAAGGGTGAAAATCCGAACCAGCACCCAAACGACCCCGTAAGAGGCACGAACACCTCGCACGGGACCATTGTAACTTGTTGGAACTGACCGCCTAGTTCCGGGTCTTCTGGTTTCAGAATATGATAATAATTTGAAAAAATCAACACTTATACTTAAAAATAAGCCGTTAAATGGTGAAAATCCAAATCGACCCCCAAACGACCCCGTAGGAGGCACGAACACCTCGCACGGGACCAATGTAACTTGTTGGAACTCACCGCCTAGTCCCGGGTCTCCCGGTTTGAGAATATGACGATAATTTGAAAAAATCAACACTTATACTTAAAAACAAGCCGTTAAACGGTGAAAATCCAAATCGTCCCCCAAACGACCCCGTAGGAGGTGCGAACACCTCGCACAGGGCCAATGTAACTTGTTGGAACTCACCGCTTAGTCCCGGGTCTCCCGATTTGAGAATATGACGATAATTTGCAAAAATCACAGTTAAACTTAAAAACTAGGCCTTAAAGGGTGAAAATCCGAACCATCCCCCAAACGACCCCGTAAGAGGCACGAGCACCTCGCACGGGACCAATGTAACTTGTTGGAACTGACCGTCGATTTGAGAATATGACGATAATTTGAAAAAATCAACACTTATACTTAAAAACAAGCTGTTAAAGGGTGACCCCCCCCCCACAAACGACTCCATAGGAGGCACAAACACCTCGCACGGGACCAATGTAACTTGTTGGAACTGACCGCGTAATCCCGGGTCTCCTGGTTTGAGAATATGACGATAGCTTATAAAAATCACACTTAGACATAAAAACAAGCCGTTAAATGGTGAAAACCCGAACCTGCCCCCAAAAGACCCCGTAAGAGGCACCAACACCTCGTACGGGACCAATGTAACTTGTAGGAACTGACCGCGTAGTCCCGGGTCTCCCGCTTTGAGAATATGAAGATAATTTGCAAAAATCACACTTTGACTTAAAAACAAGCCGTTAAAAGGTGAAAACCAGAACCTGCCCCCAAACGACCCTGTAGGAGGGACGAACACCTCGCACGGGACCAATGTAACTTGTTGGAACTAACAGCATAGTTTCGGGTCTCTCGGTTTGAGAATATGATGATAATTTGCAAAAATCACACTTAGACTTAAAAACTAGCCGTTAAAGGGTGAAAACCCAAACCCGCACACAAACGACCCCATAACAGGCACGAACACCTCGCACAGGACCAATGTAACTTGTAGGAACTGACCGCGTAGTCCCGGGTCTCCCGGTTTGAGAATATGACGATAATTTGCAAAAATTAACACTTAGACTTAAAAACAAGCTCTTAGACTTAAAAACAAGTTATTAAAGGGTGAGATAATAAACCAGCTCCCAAACGACCCCGTAAGAGGCATGAACACCTTGCACAAGACAAATGTAATTTTAGGAACTGACCGCGTAGTCCCGGGTCTCTTGGTTTGTGAATATGACGGTAATTTGCAAAAATCACACTTAGACTTAAAAAGAAGTCGTTAAAGGGTGAAAACTCAACCCCCTCCCCTCCCCAAACAACCCCGTATGAGGCACGAACACCTCGCACGGGACCAATGTAACTTGTAGGAACTGACCGCGTAGTCCCGGGTCTCCCGATTTGAGAATATGATGATAATTTGGAAAAATAACAGATAGACTTAAGAACAATCCGTTAAATGGTGAAAATCCAAACCAGCCCCCAAACGACCCCGTAAGAGGCACGAACTCCTCGCACGGGACCAATGTAACTTATAAGAACTGACCGCGTAGTCCCGGGTCTTTCGGTTTTAGAATATGACAATAATTTATAAAAATCAACACTTAAACTTAAAAACAATCCTTTAAAGGGTGAAAACCCAAACCAAACCCCAAACGACCCCGTAAGTGGCACGAACACCTCGCACGGGACCAATGTAACCTGTTGGAACTGACCGCGTAGTTCCGGGTCTCCCGGTTTGAAAATATGATGATAATTTGCAAAAATCAACACTTAAACTTAAAAACAAGCCGTTAAAGGGCGAAAACCCAAACAAGCCCCCAAACGACCCCGTAGGAGGCACGAACACCTCGCACCGGACCAATGTAACTTGTAGGAACTCACTGCGTAGTCCCGGGTCTCCCGGTTTGAAAATATGATGATAATTTGAAAAATAACACTTAGACTTAAGAACAAGCTGTTAAAGGGAAAAATCCAAATCAGCCCCCAAACGACCCCGTAAGAGGCACGAACACATCGCACGGGTCCATTGTAACTTGTAGGAACTGACCGCATAGTACCGGGTCTCCCGATTTGAGAATATGACGATAATTTATAAAAGTCAACACTAAAACTTAAAAACAAGCCGTTAAAGGGTGAAAACCCAAACCAAACCCCAAACACCCCCGTAGGAGGCACAAACACCTCGCACAGGACCAATGTAACTTGTTGGAACTGACCGCGTAGTCCCGGGTCTCCCGGTTTGAGAATATGATGATAATTTGCAAAAATCAACACTTAAACTTAAAAACAAGCCGTTAAAGGGTGAAAACCCAAACCGGCCCCCAAACAACCCCGTAGGAGGCACGAACACCTCGCACAGGACTAATGTAACTTGTTGGAACTGACAGCGTAATCTCGGATCTCCCGGTTTGAGAATATGACGATAATATTCAAAAAGCACAATTAGACTTAAAAACAAGCCGTTAAAGGGAGAAAACCCAAACCAGCCCCCAAACGACCCCGTAGGAGGCACGAACACCTCGCACGGGACAAATGTAACTTGTTGGAACTGACCGCGTAGTCCCGGGTCTCTCGGTTTGAGAATATGACGATAATTTGCAAAAATCAACACTTATTCTTAAAAACAAGCTGTTAAAGGGTGAAAACCCAACCCCCCACCCCACAAACGACCCCACAGGAGGCACAAACACCTCGCACGGGACGAATGTAACTTGTTGGAACTGACGGCGTAGTCCCGGGTCTCCCGGTTTGAGAATATGACCATAATTTGCAAAAATCACACTTATACTTAAAACAAGCCATTAAAGGGTGAAAACCCAAACCAGCTCCCAAACGACCCCGGAAGAGGCACGAACACCTCGCACGGGACCAATGTAACTTGTAGGAACTGACCGCATAGTCCCGGGTTTCCCGGTTTGAGAATATGATGATAATTTGGAAAAATAACACTTAGACTTAAAAACAAGCCGTTAAAGGGTGAAAACCCAAACCAACCTCCAAACGACCCCGTAGGAGGCACGAACACCTCGCACGGGACCAATGTAACTTGTAGGAAGTGACCGCGTAGTCCCGTGTCTCCCGGTTTGAAAATATGATGATAATTTGGAAAAATAACACTTAGACTTAAAAACAAGCCGTTAAAGGGTGAAAATCCGAACCAGCACCCAAACGACCCCGTAAGAGGCACGAACACCTCGCACGGGACCATTGTAACTTGCTGGAACTGACCGCCTAGTTCCGGGTCTTCCGGTTTGAGAATATGATAATAATTTGAAAAAATCAACACTTATACTTAAAAATAAGCCGTTAAATGGTGAAAATCCAAATCGACCCCCAAACGACCCCGTAGGAGGCACGAACACCTCGCACGGGACCAATGTAACTTGTTAGAACTCACCGCTTAGTCCCGGGTCTCCCGGTTTGAGAATATGACGATAATTTGAAAAAATCAACACTTATACTTAAAAACAAGCCGTTAAACAGTGAAAATCCAAATCGTCCCCCAAACGACCCCGTAGGAGGCGCGAACACCTCGCACGGGGCCAATGTAACTTGTTGGAACTCACCGCTTAGTCCCGGGTCTCTCGATTTGAGAATATGATGATAATTTGCAAAAATCACAGTTAAACTTAAAAACTAGGCCTTAAAGGGTGAAAATCCGAACCAGCCCCCAAACGACCCCGTAAGAGGCACGAGCACCTCGCACGGGACCAATGTAACTTGTTGGAACTGACCGTCGATTTGAGAATATGACGATAATTTGAAAAAATCAACACTTATACTTAAAAACAAGCTGTTAAAGGGTGACCCCCCCCCCCACAAACGACTCCATAGGAGGCACAAACACCTCGCACGGGACCAATGTAACTTGTTGGAACTGACCGCGTAATCCCGGGTCTCCTGGTTTGAGAATATGACGATAGCTTATAAAAATCACACTTAGACATAAAAACAAGCCGTTAAATGGTGAAAACCCAAACCTGCCCCCAAAAGACCTCGTAAGAGGCACCAACACCTCGTACGGAACCAATGTAACTTGTAGGAACTGACCGCGTAGTCCCGGGTCTCCCGCTTTGAGAATATGAAGATAATTTGCAAAAATCACACTTTGACTTAAAACAAGCCGTTAAAGGGTGAAAACCGGAACCTGCCCCCAAACGATCCTGTAGGAGGGACGAACACCTCGCACGGGACCAATGTAACTTGTTGGAACTAACAGCATAGTTTCGGGTCTCTCGGTTTGAGAATATGATGATATTTTGCAAAAATCACACTTAGACTTAAAAACTAGCCGTTAAAGGGTGAAAACCCAAACCCGCACACAAACGACCCCATAACAGGCACGAACACCTCGCACGGGACCAATGTAACTTGTAGGAACTGACCGCGTAGTCCCGGGTCTCCCGGTTTGAGAATATGACGATAATTTACAAAAATTAACACTTAGACTTAAAAACAAGCTCTTAGACTTAAAAACAAGCTATTAAAGGGTGAGATAATAAACCAGCTCCCAAACGACCCCGTAAGAGGCATGAACACCTTGCACAAGACAAATGTAATTTTAGGAACTGACCGCGTAGTCCCGGGTCTCCTGGTTTGTGAATATGACGGTAATTTGCAAAAATCACACTTAGACTTAAAAAGAAGTCGTTATAGGGTGAAAACTCAACCCCCTCCCCCCCCAAACAACCCCGTATGAGGCACGAACACCTCGCACGGGACCAATGTAACTTGTAGGAACTGACCGCGTAGTCCCGGGTCTCCCGATTTGAGAATATGACGATAATTTGCAAAAATCAACACTTCGACTTAAAAACAAGCCGTTAAAGGGTGAAAACCCAAACCAGCCCCCAAACGACCCCGTAGGAGGCACGGACACCTCGCACGGGACCAATGTAACTTGTAGGAAGTGACCGCGTAGTCCCGTGTCTCCCGGTTTGAAAATATGATGACAATTTGCATAAATCACACTTAGACTTAAGAACAAGCCATTAAGGGGTTAAAACCCAAACCAACCACCAAACGATCCCGTAGGACGCACGAACAGCTCGTACGGGACCAATGTAACTTGTTCAAACTCATCGCGTAGTCCCGGGTCTCCCGATTTGAGAATATGACGATAATTTACAAAAATCACACTTAGACTTAAAAATAAGCCGTTAGAGGGGGAAAACCCAAACCAGCTCCCAAACGACCCCGTAAGAGGCACGAACACCTCGCACGGGACCAATGTAACTTGTAGGAACTGACCGTATAGTCCCGGGTCTCCCGGTTTGAAAATATGAAGACAATTTGCAAAAATCAACACTTAAACTTAAAAAGAAGCCGCTAAAGGGTGAAAACCCAAACCAGCCCCCAAACGACCCAGTAGGAGGCACGAACACCTCGCACGGGACCAATGTAACTTGTAGGAACTCACCGCGTAGTCCCGGGTCTCCCGGTTTGAAAATATGATGATAATTTGTAAAAATAACAGATAGACTTAAGAACAATCCGTTAAATGGTGAAAATCCAAACCAGCCCCCAAACGACCCCGTAAGAGGCACGAACTCCTCGCACGGGACCAATGTAACTTATAAGAACTGACCGCGTAGTCCCGGGTCTTTCGGTTTTAGAATATGACAATAATTTATAAAAATCAACACTTAAACTTAAAAACAATCCTTTAAAGGGTGAAAACCCAAACCAAACCCCAAACGACCCCGTAGGAGGCACGAACACCTCGCACGGGACCAATGTAACTTGTTGGAACTGACCGCGTAGTCCCGGGTCTCCCGAGTTGAGAATATGACGATAATTTACAAAAATCAACACCTAAACTTAAAACAAGCCATTAAGGGTGAACCCCCCCCCCCCCCCCCCCCAAACGACCCCGTAGGAGGCACGAACACCTCGCACAGGACCAATATAACTTGTTGAAACTGACAGCGTAGTCCCGGGTCTCCCGGTTAGAGAATATGATGATAATTTGCAAAAATCAACACTTAAACTTAAAAACAAGCCGTTAAAGGGTGAAAACCGAAACCAGCCCCCAAATGACCCTGTAGGAGGTACGAACACCTCGCACGGGACCAATGTAACTTGTAGGAACTGACTACGTAGTCCCGGGTCTCCCGGTTTGAAAATATGATGATAATTTGGAAAAATAACACTTAGACTTAAAAACAAGCCGTTAAAGGGTGAAAATCCGAACCAGCCACTTGCTTGATCTTAAGACTAGCCACGGAGGAATGGAGCTGACTCGTAAGACTAGCCACTTGCTTGATCAAGTCCCCTCTCTCTTTCTCTAGAGTACTCTCTCTCTCTCTAAACAAATTCTCATTCTCGACACAGGTAGATTCTCTCTCTCTCAGGGCGGTGCAGGTGGAGAACTCTCTTTCTCTCGCTTTCCTTAAATCTTCCTCTAGGCAAGTGATCTTAAGAACTAACGCTTTGTTACGCTTTTTAGTTTTAAAAGACTCAGAATATAACTCAGCGTAGGCGCGTTGTATATCACTCTCGCTCTCACTTGTGTCATCCTCCCACTCACTCACATCGATCTCACTGTCGAGGTGTCCCTGTGAAGCATCATCCTCATCGTCGTGAGGAGAACTAGGAGTGCTCACTTGGCTGGCCATGAATGCGGTGAAGTTACACTCATGCGGTGACTCATCTCCAGAATCCACCGTCTCGACCTCACTGTCGTCACTAAGGGTAGCATTAAGGACAACTTTCCCTTTCTCTCTATTCAGACGATTGGCACACTCAAAAGCTCTATGACCCCTACCATCACACTCAAAACATCTCTCACTTTCTTTCAGAGAAGGATTTTTGGAAACTTTTTCATTTTTCTTTTCAAACTTATTTTTCTCAAATTTCTTTTTATCTTTAAAATTGCCATTTTTCTTAAATATGAGAATCCTCTTGAAATTTTTTGCGAAAAGAGCCAAATCATCTAAGTCAAAATCGCACTCAGAATCTGACGTGTCAGTCTCTCTCTTTCTAGATGACTCTACCCTCTTTCTAGCTGACCCCTCACTCCTTCACTCTTGGGCTTTAAGATCAATTCCCTTATCTTTAGATTTAGCATTTTTAGGGAACATATCAATTTCATAAGTTTGCAAATCTCCTACAAGTTCTTCCAATTTTAGCGTATTTAAATTACCCATAGAATTTAGTAGAGTGACTTTAGGGATAAAACGCTTAGGTAAAGAACGAAGAATCTTTTTAACAACTCTAGCATTCGGAATTTGTTCACCAAGATTAAAACTAGTATTCACAATGTCAGAAAGTCTAGCATAAAATTCATCAAAGCATTCAGAATCATGCATGGTGATTGTTTCAAATTGAGTTGTCAAGTTTTGCAACTTAGACTCTTTCACAGCATTAGTTCCTTCATGGGTGAGTTGTAAAACATCCCATGCCTCTTTTGACGTGGTACACATCATTATGCGTTTGAACTCATCAGGTGTGACAGACCCAGAAATAGCACTTAGAATTAAAAGATGACCATTTAATTTCTTCATCAGACCAAGAAATGTCAGGTTTCAAGTTGGTCACATTATCAACAGTCACGGTGGGAGGAGTCCACCCTCGTTCAACCAAAATCCAGACACGTTCATCAATGGCTTTTAAAGCCGACCTCATACGGGCTTTCCAATAAGCATAATTTGTCCCGTCAAAAATAGGCATTTTATAATATGACTTCTCCATTTGAACACGCACTTTTTTAAAAATCAATTTTTTTAGAAAATTGATATCTTAGAAAAATTTTGCGGAAAAAAAAGGAATACGCGATAGATTAGCGTAATCTGCTCTGATACCAAACTGAGAAACGTGTGTGCTCGCGTTCAAATGATCAAACCATATATAAAACCCTTTTAACACAAACAAACCCTAAATATGCAGCAGTATGTGATTGAATAAATAGATAATCTATGCAAGAACATTCAAACACATGCAATTAAGGAAAAATCCCCCTCAGGGGCAAAACCATTTATTTTCACTATAATTTGTAAGAAAACGGCTTACAATCGGATTACAATGAAAATACAAGTTGACTAAGAATTACCCTCGGGTATCGGATTCTGTAGTCGTGGCTGGAATTATCCCTTTCCAGTAGGGCTGCAATGAAGAAGAAGAACGGTCTCCTCCACAAGGGTTGAACAAACCAAAGTTGTGTTCTTGGGTTGCAAAAGGATTCACAAAGGTTTGGCAATGATGTGTGAATCAAAACATGAGTCTTGGGACTCAAAACTATGAAGACTAGATGTATTTGGACTCTCAAATTCGTCTCCTAAAGTCTTGCAAAACAACTCCCCCGAAGTTGGTATTTATAGGAAAAAATATGAAGAGTCCCACGTTCTTAAAACTCTAAAATTCTATCCAGCGTACAAAAAAAACAGCATTCTTTAAGGAATTTTCTCTATCTTCAAAAGGTCATAACTCCTTCACTGTAGCTCGGATTGAGGTGCCGTTTTTTCCAGTATCTTCGTTGCGGCGAGCTCTTCAACTTTCTAGTTGACCAGACATCCGAACTATGGATGTGAAATTACGAAAATGCCCTTGAACTCTCCTATTGTGCCTTTTTTTTCACTGTTTTGACTTCCCTTGCGTACCACTTGCATTAAGTCCCTAAAATCTTGGAACGTGAAGTCATTGAGGCAGATGTGGGACATATTAGTGGAGATAATGCATGCTTGATTCCCGAAATTCGGATAGAGGCCGTCATGTGAGATCGTGAGGAGACGTGCCAAATGTAGCGGCGTACGACATAAATAAATGAAACATTTTGGACATGTGAAAAATGTCCTTACAAATCTCCCCCTATGTCTATGCCGGTACATACATAAAAAATCCGAATTATCAAATATGAAATTGCCTATACAAATCTACCCTCCCATGAACCCAAAACTGGAAAAGGTACAAATGAATAGTCTTCATCGTTTGTTCTTTAATTCTTCAGGAATCTCAAAACTTTTCTCATCAGGATGTGCAACATATAGATCTGCAATCTTCATACCTACACACATGAGACAAAGCAAATACCACGTGACATATCGAGTTTGAAATGAGATAACATGGATATCAATATATGATAAAAATATAAGCAACATCTCAAAAACTCCCCCAGAATTCAAACTCCCCCATAATATGATAATTCTTTCTCCCCCTTTTTATGATGTCCCCAAATGGACAAATTAGAGAAATAAATCAAATAAGCAAGTGCGGGGTGTCACTAGGATAAAAACACACCATGAATAAACAGAAAGCAACCAAGTCAATGATAGCGTAAATGAAGTGGTGTGATCAAATTCGATAGGAAAATCAATGCATACAAACATGACATATGTGCACGATGAATATTGGATATTCCTAGCGAATGAACTCAAATGCTTCCTTTGGTGTAAAAGAGTGACAGTATGAGATATTGACTCAATCAAATCAACAAATCAAAGCTCAAAATGATTTTCACACCAATAACGTCCAAAATGATTTTATGCTTTTTCAGGACTTTCAAGGAAGTGCAAACCCGTTTAGATTCTCCAACCAAACTCCCTCAGATATTGTATTGAATAGAGGCATTCTAAATTCTCAAACTTTGGAGAATTGATGGTGAAACCTAAGTGGCCCATATTTGGCATGAATTGCTTTTTATTGCCTTTAAATTTTTTCGGGCTCTTTTAACCTCTTTGGACCTCGGATATTAAAATTCCTCCATTTTTTAGGTCCTTTTTAACGGTGGCTTTTGCGCAAAGGATAGATGATTACCTTTCGCAGCCCCTCCCCGTTATACAAAAACACACAGTCTCACCAAAATGGTTTTACATGCATTTCAATCTTGTCAAGTTTTAACGCATATTGTACATTGTATAGACATGATTGAGATGAAAACACGCAAGCCAACATGAGATAGACAAGTGCAATAATCAAATATAGCCGTGCATGTGTGCAATAAAGGATATAGGAGTCAAACATGTAGGAAGATATCACTAATTACATCTCAAAGACTCCAATCAATGTTAAGCACATGGATGAAATGATGTAGCCTCTCAAATCTCTATCAAACAGTCACATGG
This sequence comes from Sambucus nigra, assembly GCA_949130495.1. Taxonomy (NCBI): domain Eukaryota; kingdom Viridiplantae; phylum Streptophyta; class Magnoliopsida; order Dipsacales; family Adoxaceae; genus Sambucus; species Sambucus nigra. The sequence goes on along the minus strand of OX422217.1, from coordinate 124,036,465 downwards.
ATAAATGGAATGAAGTTGTGACTTGGCTATCTTACATGCTCATCCATAAAAGAAGCAAAATACAAAAATCTTTTTGGATTTTTTCAAAAATTTGAAAAAAAAATAAAATCTTTTTGTGTTTTTCTCAAAATTTTTCTTAAAGGAAAATCTTTTTGTATTTTTTTTCAAAAAAAATATAAAAAGAAAAAGGAATAAAACAAAGCTGTACAACAAAGTAATGGTACATATAAAACAGACTAGCAATAGGAAGCATATGATATGAACATGAAGAAGCATCCTATTCTAGACATAGACCAACCCCTCAGTCAACTGTGCAAATCCTTAAAGATTTCCTAAGACTCTCAAATCTAAGGGCATCTAAAGGTTTCGTGAAAATATCGGCTAACTGACGGTCGGTAGGAACAAAACTCAGGGATACGACTTTCTCTTCAACTAACTGACGAATAAAGTGCTCACGTATCCTGATGTGTTTTGTGCGCGAATGCTGAACTGGATTGCGGGATATATGTATCGCGCTCGTGTTATCACAGGAAATGGTCATGGTGTCCTGTGATATCCCATAATCCTCCAGCATTTGCTTCATCCACAAGAGTTGTGTGCAACAACTCCCGGCGGCTATGTACTCAGCCTCCGCAGTGGACAAAGAGATGGAATTTTGCTTCTTGCTCAGCCAGGAGACAAGAGCAGAACCAAAATAGAAACACCCACCAGAAGTGCTCCTACATCCATCTACATCCCCAGCCCAATCGGCATCCGAGTAGGCGGACAGACGGTCATCGGTATCAAAGGAATACCAAATCCCGTATGAGAGAGTCCCACTTAGAGCAAGTAAATGTGACTCTTTTGGGGATGCCTGATAACGCGCACAGACTCCAACACTAAAGGCGATGTCGGGACGACTGGAAGTCAAGTAGAGGAGACTACCTATCATACTCTGATATAAGGTTTGCTCTACGTCCTTGCCTGAAGTGTCCTTACTAAGCTTGGTAGTGGTACTCATAGGTGTACGTGCATGCTTAGCGGAGTCTAAACCAAATTTCTTCACTAGGTCTCTAGCATACTTGGATTGGGAGATGAACATCCCATCCTCTAGCTGACGAACCTGGAGACCAAGGAAGAATGTAAGCTCACCTACCATGCTCATCTCAAACTCCCTTTTCATCTCCTCCTCAAAGTGGTGAGCATGCTGGGAGCATGTGGATCTAAAGACTATGTCGTCCACATAGACCTGGGCAACCAAAATAGCACCGTCATCTCTCCTGACAAACAACGTCATATCTACTCCCCCTCTCTTGAAGCCACGAGCTAAGAGATAAGAAGTAAGCCTCTCGTACCAAGCACGGGGTGCTTGCTTCAAACCATACAAGGCTTTCCTCAGATAGTAGACGTGCTCAGGGTGCTGAGGGTCTTCAAACCCTTTTGGTTGTTCCACATAAACCTCCTCCTGTAGAATGCCATTCAAAAAGGCACTCTTGACATCCATCTGATACACCTTGAAGTGCAGATGACATGCGATGGCGAGCAGAAGACGGACGGACTCAAGCCTCGCAACAGGAGCAAATATCTCCCCAAAGTCTACACCCTCTATCTGTGTGTAGCCTTGAGCGACCAACCTAGCCTTATTTCGGATTATGGTACCATTTTCATCCATTTTGTTCTTAAAAATCCACCGGGTACCTATCACATTAATCTCACTAGGTCGGGGGACAAGTTCCCAGACATCATTCTTTTTAAACTGAAGCAACTCATCCTGCATAGCAGATATCCAATGTTCATCCTTGAGTGCTTCTTTATGGTTCTTGGGCTCGACTTTGGATGTGTAGCAAAGATGGCTAACAACGTTCTCTAGCTGAGCACGAGTCTTGACCCCTAGAGTGGGATCACCAACAATGGCAGAAGGGTCATGACTCTTGCGAACCCAAGCAGGTGTGTCCCCTAACACAGGAGTAGGGTCCACAGAGTGTGAGAGAGGAACAGGTAAATCACTGTCAGAACAATCCTCATCCTCACACTGAAGGTTAGGATCAATAACCATCGGAGGTTCGTCATCTTGCACGGTGACGTTTATTGATTCCATAATCTTAGAGCTCTTCAGGTTAAAAACCCGGTACGCTCTGCTATTCGATGAATATCCTAAAAATATTCCCTCGTCGCTTCGGGAGTCAAACTTTCCTAATTGCTCTTTATCCCGTAGGATGTAGCATTTACTCCCAAAGACACGGAAATATGCCAGATTGGGCTTCTTGCCAGTCCACAACTCATAAGGAGTGTGAAGTGTGTGTGGACGCAGATACACCCTATTCACCGTGTGGCATGCAGTAGACACTGCCTCTGCCCAAAATCTCCTAGAAACTTTACGACCTAGAAGCATAGATCTAGCCATCTCTTGGATCGTTCTATTCTTTCTCTCAACAATCCCATTTTGCTGAGGAGTTCTCACAGAAGAAAACTCATGTTTGATCCCAAGGCTATCACAGTACAAATCAACCTTTGCTTCCTTGAATTCAGTGCCGTTGTCACTACGTATTCTGTTAATAGTGACACCGTGTTGATTTTGCAGGACACGGCACTTGGTCGTTAAGAAATCTACAGCATCGGATTTCTCTCTCAAAAAACCTACAATGGAGTATCTGGAGAAATCATCTACCATCACGAGGATGTACCTCTTACCACCTAGACTCTCAGTACGAGTGGGACCCATAAGATCCATGTGAATCAACTCCAGAACACGAGAGGTGGTAATGGAATGTAACTTCCTATGAGGACTACGAATTTGTTTTCCCAACTGACAGGGTCCACAAACGGTCGAAGTTGACTTTCCAAGAGATGGTAAGCCACGTACTAGGTCCTTTTTAGATAAACGATTGAGATCTCTAACATTCACGTGACCTAGACGTTGGTGCCACAGATCCATAGGAGTGATCGTGGCGCTGTTGCAGACAAGTGAGGATGTGGGCTCAGTCCCATAGCAATTATCCTCGGTCCTCACCCCTTGCATCAAAAGTTTACCGTCTTGATTGTAGACTTTACACGCGTCCCGGTCAAACTTTACTGCAAAGTTAGTGTCGCACAGCTGGCTAATGCTGAGAAGGTTTGCTTTCAAACCTTTGACGTACAAAATATTTTCTAGCTTAGGAAAACCAGGTAACTCGATAGTACCTCGTCCTATAATGCTAGACTTACTCCCATCTCCAAAGGTGACTCTGCCATCTTGATAATCCTCAAGAGTAGTAAAAAATGAGGCATCACCTGTCATGTGTCTGGAGCACCCACTATCAAAATACCACTGTGAGGTATTATGTGCTTTGAGAGCAACATGAACAACAAAGGCCTTTTTATATTTCTTAGGCACCCAAGCAGAGATGACCTTTTGTTTGCCTTTGTTGGTTTTAGCTGGAATGTAAGAAGCATTCACTAACGGCGAAGACATCCGTCATTATTCTTTCATCAAACTCTGAGTCGTGGCAGCTAAGAACTCAACTCGCTCTCTCAGACTAGAAAACTCATCAGTATGTCGTGGTGGAGTAGTAGTACGTCGTGTCCGACCCATGCTATAACAAGTTTCCCTAAGGTGGCCTTTTCTTTTGCAATAAGTACAAAAGAGCTCAGTCAAAGGCGGACCTTGGTTTGCTTTTCTTGGTCGAACTCTCCTTCGAGGTTTTTTACGGTGACCATAAGGAGTTTTAGTAAACTCAGGAACTGGTCCAGGTGCAATTTGGGACGTGGAAGCACCATCATATCCAATTCCTTGACGATCACCAAAACCTAAAGCGGGGCCGAGGAGCATCTTTCCCATCTTCCCAGATCTGTCCTCGATTTGTACCTTGACTTCCCGTGCTTTCTCAAGATCATGAGTCAGCTGGGCAACAAGGGCTTCAAGTTTCTTCCGAGTCTCCACGGAGGAATGGAGCTGACTCGTAAGACTAGCCACTTGCTTGATCAAGTCCCCTCTCTCTTTCTCTAGAGTACTCTCTCTCTCTCTAAACAAATTCTCATTCTCGACACAGGTAGATTCTCTCTCTCTCAGGGCGGTGCAGGTGGAGAACTCTCTTTCTCTCGCTTTCCTTAAATCTTCCTCTAGGCAAGTGATCTTAAGAACTAACGCTTTGTTACGCTTTTTAGTTTTAAAAGACTCAGAATATAACTCAGCGTAGGCGCGTTGTATATCACTCTCGCTCTCACTTGTGTCATCCTCCCACTCACTCACATCGATCTCACTGTCGAGGTGTCCCTGTGAAGCATCATCCTCATCGTCGTGAGGAGAACTAGGAGTGATCACTTGGCTGGCCATGAATGCGGTGAAGTTACACTCATGCGGTGACTCATCTCCAGAATCCACCGTCTCGACCTCACTGTCGTCACTAAGGGTAGCATTAAGGACAGCTTTCCCTTTCTCTCTATTCAAACGATTGGCACACTCAAAAGCTCTATGACCCCTACCATCACACTCAAAACATCTCTCACTTTCTTTCAGAGAAGGATTTTTGGAAACTTTTTCATTTTTCTTTTCAAACTTATTTTTCTCAAATTTCTTTTTATCTTTAAAATTGCCATTTTTCTTAAATATGAGAATCCTCTTGAAATTTTTTGCGAAAAGAGCCAAATCATCTAAGTCAAAATCGCACTCAGAATCTGACGTGTCAGTCTCTCTCTTTCTAGATGACTCTACCCTCTTTCTAGCTGACCCCTCACTCCTTCACTCTTGGGCTTTAAGAGCAATTCCCTTATCTTTAGATTTAGCATTTTTAGGGAACATATCAATTTCATAAGTTTGCAAATCTCCTACAAGTTCTTCCAATTTTAGCGTATTTAAATTACCCATAGAATTTAGCACAGTGACTTTAGGGATAAAACGCTTAGGTAAAGAACGAAGAATCTTTTTAACAACTCTAGCATTCGGAATTTGTTCACCAAGATTAAAACTAGTATTCACAATGTCAGAAAGTCTAGCATAAAATTCATCAAAGCATTCAGAATCATGCATGGTGATTGTTTCAAATTGAGTTGTCAAGTTTTGCAACTTAGACTCTTTCACAGCATTAGTTCCTTTATGGGTGAGTTGTAAAACATCCCATGCCTCTTTTGACGTGGTACACGTCATTATGCGTTTGAACTCATCAGGTGTGACAGACCCTGAAATAGCACTTAGACCCTTAGAATTAAAAGATGACCATTTAATTTCTTCATCAGACCAAGAAATGTCAGGTTTCAAGTTGGTCACATTATCAACAGTCACGGTGGGAGGAGTCCACCCTCGTTCAACCAAAATCCAGACACGTTCATCAATGGATTTTAAAGCCGACCTCATACGGGCTTTCCAATAAGCATAATTTGTCCCGTCAAAAATAGGCATTTTATAATATGACTTCTCCATTTGAACACGCACTTTTTCAAAAATCAATTTTTTCAGAAAATTGATATCTTAGAAAAATTTTGCGGAAAAAAAAGGAATACGCGATAGATTAGCGTAATCTGCTCTGATACCAAACTGAGAAACGTGTGTGCTCACGTTCAAATGATCAAACCATATATAAAACCCTTTTAACACAAACAAACCCTAAACATGCAGCAGTATGTGATTGAATAAATAGATAATCTACGCAAGAACATTCAAACACATGCAATTAAGGAAAAATCCCCCTCAGGGGCAAAACCATTTATTTTCACTATAATTTGTAAGAAAACGGCTTACAATCGGATTACAATGAAAATACAAGTTGACTAAGAATTACCCTCGGGTATCGGATTCTGTAGTCGCGGCTGGAATTATCCCTTTCCAGTAGGGCTGCAATGAAGAAGAAGAACGGTCTCCTCCACAAGGGTTGAACAAACCAAAGTTGTGTTCTTGGGTTGCAAAAGGATTCACAAAGGTTTGGCAATGATGTGTGAATCAAAACATGAGTCTTGGGACTCAAAAATATGAAGACTAGATGTATTTGGACTCTCAAATTCGTCTCCTAAAGTCTTGCAAAACAACTCCCCCGAAGTTGGTATTTATAGGAAAAAATATGATGAGTCCCACGTTCTTAAAACTCTAAAATTCTATCCAGCGTACAAAAAAAACAGCATTCTTTAAGGAATTTTCTCTATCTTCAAAAGGTCATAACTCCTTCACCGTAGCTCGGATTGAGGTGCTGTTTTTTCCAGTATCTTCGTTGAGGCGAGCTCTTCAACTTTCGAGTTGACCAGACCTCCGAACTATGGATGTGAAATTACGAAAATGCCCTTGAACTCTCCTATTGTGCCTTTTTTTTCACTGTTTTGACTTCCCTTGCGTACCACTTGCATTAAGTCCCTAAAATCTTGGAACGTGAAGTCATTGAGGCAGATGTGGGACATATTAGTGGAGATAATGCATGCTTGATTCCCGAAATTCGGATAGAGGCCGTCATGTGAGATCGTGAGGAGACGTGCCAAATGTAGCGGCGTACGACATAAATAAATGAAACATTTCGGACATGTGAAAAATGTCCTTACATCCGGGACTCCCGATTTGAGAATATGACGATAATTTGGAAAATTCACACTTAGACTTAAAAACAAGCCGTTAAAGGGTGAAAATCCGAACCAGCACAAAAACGACCCCGTAAGAGGCACGAACACCTCGCACGGGACCAATGTAACTTGTAGGAACTGACCGCGTAGTCCCGGATCTCCCGGTTTGAGAATATGACGATAATTTGCAAAAATCAACCCTTAAGCTTAAAAACAAACCGTTAAAGGGTGAAAACCCAAACCAGCCCCCAAACGACCCCGTATGAGTCACGAACACCTCGCACGGGACCAATGTAACTTGTTGGAACTGACCGCGTAGTTTCGGGTCTCTCGGTTTGAGAATATGATGATAATTTGCAAAAATCACATTTAGACTTAAAAACTAGCCGTTAAGGGTGAAAACCCAAACCAGCTCACAAACGACCCCATAAGAGGCACAAACACCTCGCACGGGACCAATGTAACTTGTAAGAACTGACCGCGTAGTCCTGGGTTTCTCGGTTTGAAAATATGATGATAATTTGGAAAAATAACACTTAGACTTAAAAACAAGCCGTTGAAGGGTGAAAATCCGAGCCATCCCCCAAACGACCCTGTAAGAGGCACGAACACCTCGCACGGGACCAATGTAACTTGTAGGAACTGACCGCGTAGTCCCGGATCTTCAGGTTTGCGAATATGATGATAATTTGTCAAAATCAGCAGCTAAACTTAAAAACAAGCCGTTAAAGGGTGAAAACCTAAACCAACCCCCAAACAACCCCGTAGGAGGCACGAACACCTCGCACGGGACCAATGTAACTTGTTTGAACTGACCGCATAGTTTCAGGTCTCCCGGTTTGAGAATATGACGATAATTTTCAGAAATCACACTTAGACTTAAAAACAAGCCATTAAAGGGTAAAACGCAAACCAGCCACCAAACGACCCCGTAAGAGGCACAAACACCTCGTACGGGACCAATGTAACTTGTTGGAACTGACCGCGTAGTCCTGGGTCTCCCGGTTTGAGAATATGACGATAATTTGTAAAAATCAACACTTAAACTTAGAAACAAGCCATTAAAGGGTGAAAACCCAAACCAGTCCCCCCGTAGGAGGCACGAACACCTCGCATGGGACCAATGTAACTTGTTGGAAGTCATCGCATAGTCCCGGGTCTACCGGTTTGAGAATATGACGATAATTTACAAAAATCACACTTAGACTTAAAAACAAGCCATTAAAGGGGAAAAACCCAAACCAGCTCCCAAACGACCCCGTCAGAGGCACGAACACCTCGCACGGGACCAATGTAACTTTTAGGAAGTGATCGCATAGTCCCGGTTCTCCCAATTTGAGAATATGACGGTAATTTGTAAGAATCAACACTTAAACTTAAAAACAAGTCGTTAAAGGGTGAAAACCCAAACCAGCCCCCAAACGGCCCCGTAGGAGGCACGAACACCTCGCACGGGCCAATGTAACTTGTAGGAACTGACCGCGTAGTCCCGCCGGGTCTCTCGGTTTTAGAATATGAAGATAATTTACAAAAATCACACTTTGACTTAAAAATAAGCCGTTAAAGGGTGGAAATCGGAACCTACCCCCAAACGACCCTGTAGGAGGCACGAACACCTCGTACGGGGCCAATGTAACTTTTAGAATTGACAGCATAGTTTTGGGTCTCTCGGTTTGAGAATATGATGATAATTTGCAAAAATCACACTTAGACTTAAAAACTAGCCGTTAAAGGGTGAAAACCCAAACCAGCTCATAAATGACCCCATAAGAGGCACGAACACCTCGCACGGGACCAATGTAACTTGTAGGAACTGACCGCGTAGTCCCGGGTCTCCCGGTTTGAGAATATGACGATAATTTGCAAAAATCAACACCTAAACTTAAAAACAAGCTGTTAAAGGGTGAAAACCCAAACCATCTCCCAAACGACCCCGTAGCAGGCACGAACACCTCGCACGGGACCAATGTAACTTTTAGGAACTGACCGCGCAGTCCCAGGTCTCCCGATTTGAAAATATGACGATAATTTGCAAAAATCAACACTTAAACTTAAAAATAAGCCGTTAAAGGGCGAAAACCGAAACAAGCCCCCAAACGACCCCGTAGGAGGCACGAACACCTCGCACGGGACCAATGTAACTTCTAGGAACTCACCGAGTAGTCCCGGGTCTCCCGGTTTGAAAATATGATGATAATTTGAAAAATAACACTTAGACTTAAGAACAAGATGTTAAAGGGTGAAAATCCAAACCAGCCCCCAAACGACCCCGTAAGTGGCACGAACAGATCGCACGGGTCCATTATAACTTGTAGGAACTGGTCGCGTAGTACCGGGTCTCCCGATTTGAGAATATGATTATAATTTATAAAAGTCAACACTTAAACTTAAAAACAAGCCGTTAAAGGGTGAAAACCCAAACCAAACCCCAAACAACCCGTAGGAGGCACAAACACATCGCACGGGACCAATGTACCTTGTTGGAACTGACCGTGTAGTCCCGAGTCTCCCGGTTTGAGAATATGATGATAATTTGCAAAAATCAACACTTAAACTTAAAAACAAGCCGTTAAAGGGTGAAAACCCAAACCGGCCCCCAAACGACCCCGTAGGAGGCACGAACACCTCGCACAGGACTAATGTAACTTGTTGGAACTGACCGCGTTGTCCTGGATCTCCCAGTTTGAGAATATGATGATAATATTCAAAAATCACACTTAGACTTAAAAACAAGCCATTAAAGGGAGAAAACCCAAACCAGCCCCCAAACGACCCCGTAGGAGGCACGACCAGCTCGCACGGGACAAATGTAACTTGTTGGAACTGACCGCGTAGTCCCGGGTATCTCGGTTTGAGAATATGACGATAATTTGCAAAAATCAACACTTATTCATAAAAACAAGCCGTTAAAGGGTGAAAACCCAACCCCCCACCCCACAAACGACCCCGTAGGAGGCACAAACACCTCGCACAGGAGGAATGTAACTTTTTGGAACAGACGGCATAGTCCCGGGTCTCTCCGTTTGAGAATATGACGATAATTTGCAAAAATCACACTTATACTTAAAACAAGCCGTTAAAGGGTGAAAACCCAAGCCAGCTCCCAAACGACCCCGTAAGAGGCACGAACACCTCGCACGGGACCAATGTAACTTGTAGGAACTGACCGCATAGTCCCGGGTCTCCCGGTTTTAGAATATGACGATAATTTGCAAAAATAAACACTTAAACTTAAAAACAAGCCGTTAAAGGGTGAAAAACCAAACCAGCCCCCAAACGACCCCGTAGGAGGCACGAACACCTCGCACGGGACCAATGTAACTTGTAGGAACTGACCGCGTAGTCCCGTGTCTCCCGGTTTGAAAATATGATGATAATTTGGAAGAATAACACTTAGACTTAAAAACAAGCCGTTAAAGGGTGAAAATCCGAACCAGCCCCCAAACGACCTCGTAAGTGGCACGAACACCTCGTACGGGACCAATGTAACCTGTTGGAACTGACCGCGTTGTTCCGGGTCTTCCGGTTTGAGAATATGACGATAATTTGAAAAAATCAACACTTATACTTAAAAATAAGCTGTTAAATGGTGAAAATCCAAATCGACCCCCAAACGATCCCGTAGGAGGCACGAACACCTCGCACGGAACCAATGTAACTTGTTGGAGCTGACCGCTTAGTCCTGGGTCTCCCGGTTTGAGAATATGACGATAATTTGCAAAAATAAAACTTAGACTTAAAAACTAGCCCTTAAAGGGTGAAAATCTGAACCAGCCCCCAAACGACCCCGTAAGAGGCACGAGCACCTCGCATGGGACCAATGTAACTTGTTGGAACTGACCGTGTAGTTCCGGGTCTTTCGATTTGAGAATATGACGATATTTTGAAAAAATCAACACTTATACTTGAAAACAAGCTGTTAACGGGTGAAAACCCAACCCCCCCACAAACGACTCCATAGGAGGCACAAACACCTCGCACGGGACCAATGTAACTTGTTGGAACTGACCGCGTAATCCCGGGTCTCCCGGTTTGAGAATATGACGATAATTTGTAAAAATCACACTTAGACATAAAAACAAGCCGTTAAAGGGGGAAAAACCAAACCTACCCCTAAAAGACCCCGTAAAAGGCACGAACACCTCGTACGGGACCAATGTAACTTGTAGGAACTGACCGCGTAGTCCCGCCGGGTCTCTCGGTTTTAGAATATGACGATAATTTGCAAAAATCACACTTTGACTTAAAAATAAGCCGTTAAAGGGTGGAGACCGGAACCTTCCCCCAAACGACCCTGTAGGAGGCACGAACACCTCGTACGGGACCAATGTAACTTTTAGAATTGACAGCATAGTTTTGGGTCTCTCGGTTTGAGAATATGATGATAATTTGCAAAAATCACACTTAGACTTAAAAACTAGCCGTTAAAGGGTGAAAACCCAAACCAGCTCATAAATGACCCCATAAGAGGCACGAACACCTCGCACGGGACCAATGTAACTTGTAGGAACTGACCGCGTAGTCCCGGGTCTCCCGGTTTGAGAATATGACGATAATTTGCAAAAATCAACACCTAAACTTAAAAACAAGCCGTTAAAGGGTGAAAACCCAAACCAGCTCCCAAACGACCCCGTAGGAGGCACGAACACCTCGCACGGGACCAATGTAACTTTTAGGAACTGACCGCGCAGTCCCGGGTCTCCCGATTTGAAAATATGACGATAATTTGCAAAAATCAACACTTAAACATAAAAATAAGCCGTTAAAGGGCGAAAACCGAAACAAGCCCCCAAACGACCCCGTAGGAGGCACTAACACCTCGCACGGGACCAATGTAACTTCTAGGAACTCACCGCGTAGTCCCGGGTCTCCTGGTTTGAAAATATGATGATAATTTGAAAAATAACACTTAGACTTAAGAACAAGCTGTTAAAGGGTGAAAATCCAAACCAGCCCCCAAACGACCCCGTAAGAGGCACGGACACATCGGACGAGTCCATTATAACTTGTAGGAACTGACCGCGTAGTACCGGGTCTCCCGATTTGAGAATATGACGATAATTTATAAAAGTCAACACTTAAACTTAAAAACAAGCCGTTAAACGGTGAAAATCCAAACCAAACCCCAAACACCCCCGTAGGAGGCACAAACACCTCGCACGGGACCAATGTAACTTGTTGGAACTCACCGCGTAGTCCCGGGTCTCCCGGTTTGAGAAAATGATGATAATTTGCAAAAATCAACACTTAAACTTAAAAACAAGCCGTTAAAGGGTGAAAACCCAAACCGGCCCCCAAACAACCCCGTAGGAGGCACGAACACCTCGCACAGGACTAATGTAACTTGTTGAAACTGACCACGTAATCCCGGATCTCCCGTTTTGAGAATATGACGATAATATTCAATAATCATAATTAGACTTAAAAACAAGCCGTTAAAGGGAGAAAACCCAAACCAGCCCCCAAATGACCCCGTAGGAGGCACGAACACCTCGCACGGGACAAATGTAACTTATTGGAACTGACCGCGTAGTCCCCGGTCTCTCGGTTTGAGAATATGACGATAATTTGCAAAAATCAACACTTATTCTTAAAAACAAGCCGTTAAAGGGTGAAAACCCAACCCCCACCCCACAAATGGCCCCATAGGAGGCACACACACCTCGCACGGGACGAATGTAACTTGTTGGAACTGACGGCGTAGTCCCGGGTCTCCCGGTTTGAGAATATGATGATAATTTGCAAAAATCACACTTATACTTAAAACAAGCCGTTAAAGGGTGAAAACCCAAACCAGCTCCCAAACGACCCCGGAAGAGGCACGAACACCTCGCACGGGACCAATGTAACTTGTAGGAACTGACCGCATAGTCCCGGGTCTCCCGGTTTGAGAATATGATGATAATTTGGAAAAATAACACTTAGACTTAAAAACAAGCCGTTAAAGGGTGAAAACCCAAACCAGCCCCCAAACGACCCCGTAGGAGCCACGAACACCTCGTACGGGACCAATGTAACTTGTAGGAACTGACCGCGTAGTCCCGTGTCTCCCGGTTTGAAAATATGATGATAATTTGGAAAAATAACACTTAAACTTAAAAACAAGCCGTTAAAGGGTGAAAATCCGAACCAGCACCCAAACGACCCCGTAAGAGGCACGAACACCCTGCACGGGACCATTGTAACTTGTTGGAACTGACCGCGTAGTTACGGGTCTTCCGGTTTGAGAATATGACGATAATTTGAAAAAATCAACACTTATACTTAAAAACAAGCCGTTAAATGGTGAAAATCCAAACCGACCCCCAAACGACCCCGTAGGAGGCACAAACACCTCGCACGGGACCAATGTAACTTATTGGAACTGACCGCTTAGTCCCGGGTCTCCCGGTTTGAGAATATGACGATAATTTGAAAAAATCAACACTTATACTTAAAAACAAGCCGTTAAACGGTGAAAATCCAAATCGACCCCCAAACGACCCCGTAGGAGGCGCGCACACCTCGCACGGGACCAATGTAACTTGTTGGAACTGACCTCTTAGTCCCGGGTCTCCCAGTTTGAGAATATGATGATAATTTGCAAAAATCACACTTAAACTTAAAAACTAGCCCTTAAAGGGTGAAAATCCGAACCAACCCCCAAAAGACCCCGTAAGAGGCACGAGCACCTCGCACGGGACCAATGTAACTTGTTGGAACTGACCGTTGGTTTGAGAATATGACGATAATTTGAAAAAATCAACACTTATTCTTAAAAACAAGCTGTTAAAGGGTGACCCCCCCCCACAAACGACTCCATAGGAGGCACAAACACCTCGCACGGGACCAATGTAACTTGTTGGAACTGACCGCGTAATCCCGGGTCTCCTGGTTTGAGAATATGACGATAGCTTATAAAACTCAAACTTAGACATAAAAACAAGCCGTTAAAAGATGAAAACCCAAACCTGCCCCCAAAAGACCCCGTAAGAGGCACGAACACCTCGTACGGGACCAATGTAACTTGTAGGAACTAACCGCGTAGTCTCGGGTCTCCCGCTTTGAGAATATGAAGATAATTTGCAAAAATCACACTTTGACTTAAAAACAAGCCGTTAAAGGGTGAAAACCAGAACCTGCCCCCAAACGACCCTATAGGAGGCACGAACACCTCGCACGGGACCAATGTAACTTGTTGGAACTGACAACATAGTTTCGGGTCTCTCGGTTTGAGAATATGATGATAATTTGCAAAAATCACACTTATACTTAAAAACTAGCCGTTAAAGGGTGAAAACCCAAACCCGCACACAAACGACCCCATAAGAGGCAGAACACCTCGCACGGGACCAATGTAACTTGTAGGAACTGACCGTGTAGTCCCGGGTCTCCTGGTTTGTGAATATGACGGTAATTTGCAAAAATCACACTTAGACTTAAAAAGAAGTCGTTAAAGGGTGAAAACTCAACCCCCTACCCCCCAAAACAACCCCGTATGAGGCACGGACACCTTGCACGGGACCAATGTAACTTGTTGGACCTGACCGCGTAGTCTCGGGTCTCCCGATTTGAGAATATGATGATAATTTGCATAAATCACACTTAGACTTAAGAACAAGCCATCAAGGGGTTAAAACCCAAACCAGCCACCAAACGATCCCGTAGGAGGCACGAACAACTCGCACGGGACCAATGTAACTTGTTCAAACTCATCGCGTAGTCCCGGGTCTCCCGATTTGAGAATATGACGATAATTTACAAAAATTACACTTAGACTTAAAAACAAGCCGTTAGAGGGGGAAAACCCAAACCAGCTCCCAAACGACCCCGTAAGAGGCACGAACACCTCGCACGGGACCAATGTAACTTGTAGGAACTGACCGTATAGACCCGGGTCTCCCGGTTTGAGAATATGAAGATAATTTGCAAAAATCAACACTTAAACTTAAAAATAAGCCGTTAAAGGGTGAAAACCCAAACCAGCCCCCAAACGACCCAGTAGGAGGCACGAACACCTCGTACGGAACCAATGTAACTTGTAGGAACTCACCGCGTAGTCCCGGGTCTCTCGGTTTGAAAATATGATGATAATTTGGAAAAATAACAGATAGACTTAAGAACAAGCCGTTAAATGGTGAAAATCCAAACCAGCCCCTAAACGACCCCGTAAGAGGCACGAACTCCTCGCACGAGACCAATGTAACTTGTAAGAACTGACCGCGTAGTCCCGGCCGGGTCTTTCGGTTTTAGAATATGACAATAATTTATAAAAATCAACACCAGAACTTAAAAACAATCCTTTAAAGGGTGAAAACCCAAACCAAACCCCAAACGACCCCGTAGGAGGCACGAACACCTCGCACGGGACCAATGTAACTTGTTGGAACTGACCGCGTAGTCCCGGGTCTCCCGAGTTGAGAATATGAGAATAATTTACAAAAATCAACACCTAAACTTAAAAACAAGCCATTAAGGGTGACCCCCCCCCCCCCCCAAAAAAAAATGACCCCGTAGGAGGCACGAACACCTCGCACAGGACCAATATAACTTGTTGAAACTGACCGCATAGTCTCGGGTCTCCCGGTTTGAGAATATGACGATAATCTGCAAAAATCACACTTAGACTTAAAAACAAGTCGTTAAAGGGTGAAAATCCAAACCATCCCCCAAAAGACCCCGTAAGAGGCACGAACACCTCGCACGAGACCAATGTTACTTGTAGGAACTGACCTCGTAGTCCCGGGTCTCCCGGTTTGAGAATATGACTATAATTTGCAAAAATCAATACTTAAACTTAAAAACAAGCCGTTAACGGGTGAAAACCCAAACCGTCCCCCAAACGACCCCGTAGGAGGCGCATGGGACCAATGTAACTTTTTGGAACTGACCGCATAGTTCCGGGTCTCCCGGTTTGAGAATATGACGATAATTTGCAAAAATCACATTTTGACTTAAAATCAAGTCGTTATAGGGTGAAAACCCAAACCAGCTCCCAAACGACCTCGTAAGAGGCACGAACACCTCGCACGGGACCAATGTAACTTGTAGGAACTGACCGCGTAGTCCCGAGGCTCTCGGTTTGAGAATATGATGATAATTTACAAAAATCAACACTTAAACTTAAAAACAAGCCGTTAAAGGGTGAAAACCCAAACCAGCCCCCGAACGACCCTGTAGGAGGCACGAAAACCTCGCACGGGACCAATGTAACTTGTAGGAACTGACCACGTTATCCCGGTTCTCTCGATTTGAAAATACGATGATAATTTGGAAAAATCAACACTTAAACTTAAAAACAAGCCGTTAAAGGGTGAAAACCCACACCAGCCCCCAAACGACCCCGTAGGAGGCACGAACAGCTCGCACGGGACTAATGTAACTTGTTGGAACTGACCGCGTGTCCCGGGTCTCCCAGTTTGAGAATATGACTATAATTTGGAAAAGTCACACTTAGACTTAAAAACAAGTCATTATAGGGTGAAATCCCAACCAGCTCCCAAACGACCCCGTAAGAGGCACGAACACCTCGCACGGGACCAATGTAACTTGTAGGAACTGACCGCGTAGTCCCGGGTGTCCCGGTTTGAGAATATGACGATAATTTACAAAAATCAACACTTAAACTTAAAAACAAGCCGTTAAAGGGTGAAAACCCAAACCAGCCCCCAAACGACCCCGTAGGAGGCACGAACACCTCGCACGGGAGCAATGTAACTTGTAGGAACTGACCGCGTCGTCCCGGTTCTCTCGATTTGAAAATATGATGTAATTTTGAAAACTAACACTTAGACTTAAAAACAAGCCGTTAAAGGGTGAAAATCCAAACCAGCCCCCAAACGACCCCATAAAGGGCACGAACACCTGACACGGGACCAATGTGACTTGTAGGAACTGAACGCGTAGTCCTGGGTCTTTCGGTTTGAAAATATGACGATAATTTGTAAAAATCAACACTTAAACTTAAAAACAAGCCATTAAAGTGTGAAAACCCAAGCCAACCCCCAAATGACCCCGTAGGAGGCACGAACACCTCGCACGGGACCAATATTACTTGTTGGAACTAACCGCCTAGTCCCGGGTCTCCTGGTTTGAGAATATGACGATAATTTGACAAAATCAACACTTATACTTAAAAACAAGTCGTTAAAGGGTGAAAACTCACCCCCCCACAAACGACCCCGTAGGAGGCACGAAAACCTCGCACGGGACCAATGTGACTTGTTGGAGCTAACCGCGTAGTCCCGGGTCTCCCGGTTTGAGAATATCACTATAATTTGAAAAAATCACACTTAGACTTAAAAACAAGCCGTAAAAGGGTGAAAACCCAAACCAGCCCCCAAAAGACCCCGTAAGAGGCACGGACACCTCGCACGGGACCAATGTAACTTGTAGAAACTGACCGCGTAGTCCCGGGTCTCCCGGTTTGATCATATGACGATAATGTGCAAATATCAACACTTAAACTTAAAAATAAGCCTTAAAAGGGTGAAATCACAAACCAGCCCCCAAACGACCCAGTAAGAGGCACGAACACCTCGCACGGGACCAATGTAAGTTGTTGGAACTGACCGCGTAGTCTCGGGTCTCCCGGTTTGAGAATATGATGATAATTTGTAAAAATCATACTTAGACTTAAAAACAAGCCGTTAAAGGGTGAAAACCGAAACCAGCCACCAAACGACCCGTAGGAGGCATGAACACCTCGCACGGGACCAATGTAACTTATTGGAACTGTCCGCGTAGTCTCGGGTCTCCCGGTTTGAGAATATTATAATAATTTGAAAAAATCACCCTTGGACTTAAAAACAAGCTGTTAATGGGTGAATACCCAAACCAACTCCCAAACGACCCCATAAGAGGCACGAACACCTCGCACGGGACCAATGTAACTTCTAGGACCTCACCGCGTAGTCTCGGGTCTCTCGGTTTGAGAATATGATGATAATTTGCAAAAATTAACACTTAGACTTAAAAACAAGCCGTTGAAGGGTGCAAACCCAAACTAGCCCCCCAAAGACCCTGTAAGAGGCACGAACACCTCGCACGGGACCAATATAACTTGTAGTAACTGACCGCGTAGTCCTGGATCTCCCGGTTTGAGAATATGAAGATAATTTTCAAAAGTCACACTTAGACTTAAAAACAAGCCGTTAAAGGGAGAAAACCCAAACCAGCCCCCAAATGACCCCGTAGGAGGCACGAACACCTCGCACGGGACCAATGTAACTTGTTGGAACTGACCGCGTAGTCCCGAGTCTCTCGGTTTGAGAATATGACGATAATTTGCAAAAATCAACACTTATACTTAAAAAAAAGCCTTTAAAGGGTGAAAACCCAACCCTCCTCCACAAACGACCCCATAGGAGGCACGAACACCTCGCACGGGACCAATGTAACTTGTTGGAACTGACGGCGTAGTCCCGGGTCTCTCGGTTTGAGAATATGATGATAATTTGCAAAAATCACACTTAGACTTAAAAACAAGCCGTTAAAGGGTGAAAACCCAAACCAGCTCCCAAACGACCCCGTACGAGGCACGAACACCTCGCACGGGACCAATGTAACTTGTAGGAACTGACCGGGTAGTCCCGAGTCTCCCGATTTGAGAATATGACGATAATTTTCAAAAATAAACTCTTAAACTTAAAAACAAGCCATTAAAGGGTGAAAACCCAAACCAGCCCCCAAACGACTCCGTAGGAGGCACGAACACCTCACACAGGACCAATGTAACTTGTAGGAACTGACCGCGTAGTCCTGGGTCTCCCGGTTTGAAAATATGATGATAATTTGGAAAAATAACACTTAGACTTAAAAACAAGCCGTTAAAGGGTGAAAATCCGAACCAGCCCCCAAACGACCCCGTAAGAGGCACGAACACCTCGCACGGGACCAATGTAACTTATTGGAACTGACCGCGTAGTTCCGGGTCTTTCGGTTTGAGAATATGACGTTAATTTTAAAAAATCAACACTTATACTTAAAAACAAGCTATTAAAGGATGACCCCCCCCCCCCACAAACGACTCCATAGGAGGCACAAACACCTCGCACTGGACCAATGTAACTTGTTGGAACTGACCGCGTAATCCCGGGTCTCTCGGTTTGAGAATATGACGATAATTTGTAAAAATCACACTTAGACTTAAAAACAAGCCGTTAAAGGGTGAAAACCCAAACCTTCCCCCAAAAGACCCCGTAAGAGGCACGGACACCTCGTACGGGACAAATGTAACTTGTAGGAACTGACCGCGTAGTATCAGGTCTCCCGGTTTGAGAATATGACGATAATTTGCAAAAATCAACACTTATACTTAAAAACAAGCCGTTAAACGGTGAAAACTTAAACCAGCCCCCAAACAACCCCGTAAGAGGCACGAACACCTCGCACGGGACAAATGTAACTTGTATGAACTGACCGCGTAGTCTCGGGTCTCCTGGTTTGTGAATATGATGGTAATTTGAAAAAATCACACTTAGACTTAAAAATAAGTCGTTAAAGGGTGAAAACCTAACCCCCCCAAACAACCCCGTAGGAGGCACGAACACCTCTCACGGGACCAATGTAACTTGTAGCAGCTGACCGCGTAGTCCCGGGTCTCCCGGTTTGAGAATATGACGCTAATTTGTAAAATTCAACACTTAAACTTAAAAACAAGCCGTTAAAGGGTGAAAACCCAAACCAACCCCAAACGACCCCGTACGAGGCACGAACACCTCGCACGGGACCAATGTAACATGTTGGAACTGACCGCATAGTCCTGGGTCTCCCAATTTGAGAATATGAGGATAATTTGCAAAAATCATACTTAGACATAAAAACAAGCCGTTAAAGGGTGAAAACCCAAACCAACTCCCAAACGACCCCGTAAGAGGCACGAACACCTAGCACGGGACCAATGTAACATATAGGAACTGGCCGCGTAGTCCTGGGTCTCCCGGTTTGAGAATATGACAATAATTTGCAAAAATCAACACTTAAACTTAAAAAAAAGCCGTTAAAGGGTGAAAACCCAAACCCGCACCCAAACGACCCCGTAGGAGGCACGAACACCTCGCACGGGATCAATGTAACTTGTAGGAAGTGATCGCGTAGTCCCGGGTCTCCTGGTTTGTGAATATGACGGTAATTTACAAAAATCAAACTTAGACTTAAAAACAAGCCGTTAAAGGGTGAAAACCCAACCCCCCCAAACGACCCCGTAGGAGGCACGAACACCTCACACGGGACCACTGTAACTTGTTGGAACTGACCGCGTAGTCCCGGTTTGAGAATATGATGATAATTTGCAAAAATTACACTTAGACTTAAAAACAAGCCGTCAAATTGTGAAAACCCAAACCAGCCCCCAAAAGACCCTGTAAGAGGCACGGACGCCTCGCACGGGACCAATATAACTTGTTGGAACTGACCGCGTAGTCCCGGATCTCCCGGTTTGAGAATATGATGATAATTTGCAAAAATCACACTTAGACTTCAAAACAAGCCGCTAAAGGGAGAAAATGCAAACCAGCCCCCAAATGACCCCGTAGAAGGCAAGAACACCCCACACAGGACCAATGTAACTTGTTGGAACTGATCTCTTAGTCCCGGGTCTCCCGATTTGAGAATATGACGATAATTTGCAAAAACCAACACTTATACTTAAAAACAAGCCGTTAAAGGGTGAAAACCTAACCCCCCACCACCACCCCATAGGAGGCACGAACACCTCGCACGGGACCAATGTAACTTGTTGGAACTGACGGCGTAGTCTCGGGTCTCCCGGTTTGAGAATATGATGATAATTTGCAAAAATCACACTTAGACTTAAAAATAAGCCGTTAAAGGGTGAAAACCCAAACCTGCCCCCAAACGGTCCTGTAGGAGGCACGAACACCTCGCACGGGACCAATGTAACTTGTTGGAACTGGCCGCGTAGTTTCGGGTCTCTCGGTTTGAGAATATGATGATAATATTCAAAAATCACACTTAGACTTAAAAACTAGCCGTTAAAGGGTGAAAACCCAAACCAGCTCACAAACGACCCCATAAGAGGCACGAACACCTCGCACGGGACCAATGTAACTTGTAGGAACTGACCGCGTAGTCCCGAGTCTCTCGGTTTGAGAATATGATGATAATTTACAAAAATCACACTTAGACTTAAAAACAAGCCGTTAAAGGGTGAAAACCCAAACTGGCCCCCAAACGACCCCGTTGGAGGCACGAACACCTCGCACGGGACCAATGTAACTTGTAGGAACTCACCGCGTAGTCCCGAGTCTCTTGGTTTGAAAATATGATGATAATTTGGAAAAATAACACTTAGACTTAAGAACAAGCCGTTAAAGAGTGAAAATGCAAACCAACCCCCAAACGACCCCGTAAAAGGCACAAACTCCTTGCACGGGACCAATATAACTTGTAAGAACTGACCGCGTAGTCCCGGATCTTCCGATTTTATAATATGACGATAATTTATGAAAATCAACACTTAAACTTAAAAACAAGCCGTTAAAGGGTGAAAACCCAAACCAATCCCCAAACGACCCCGTATGAGGCACGAACACCTCGCACGGGATCAATGTAACTTGTTGGAACTGACCGCGTAGTCCCGGGTCTCCCGAGTTGAGAATATGATGATAATTTACAAAAATCAACACCTAAACTTAAAAACAAGTCATTAAAGGGTGAAAACCCACCCCCACCCCCCACAAACGAACCCCTAGGAGGCACGAACACCTCGCACATGACCAATGTAACTTTGTAAAACTGACCGCGTAGTCCCGGGTCTCCCGGTTTGAGAATATGACGATAATCTGCAAAAATCACACTTAGACTTAAAAACAAGCCGTTAAATAGTGAAAATCCAAACCATCCCCCAAAAGACCCCGTAAGAGGCACGAACACCTTGCACGGGACCAATGTAACTTGTAGGAACTGATCGTGTAGTCCCGGGTTGAGAACATGACGATAATTTACAAAAATCAAAACCTAAACTTAAAAACAAGTCGTTAAAGGGTAAAAACCCTGCCCCACCCCCCACAAACGACCCCGTAGGAGGCACGAACACCTCGCACGGGACCAATATAACTTGTTGAAACTGACCGCATAGTCCCGGGTCTCCCGATTTGAGAATATATGACGATAATTTGCAAAAATCACACTTAGACTAAAAAACAAGCGGTTAAAGGGTGAAACCCCAAACCAGTCCCCAAACGACCCCGTAGGAGGCACGGACAGCTCGCACGGGACCAATGTAACTTGTTGGAACTGACCGCGTAGTCCCGAGTCTCCCGGTTTGAGAATATAACTATAATTTGCAAAAGTCACACTTAGACTTAAAAAGTAGTCGTTAAAGGGTGAAAACCCAAACCAGCTCCCAAACGACCCCGTAAGAGGCACGAACGCCTCGCACGAGACCAATGTAACTTATAGGAACTGACCGCGTAGTCCCGGGTCTCCCGGTTTGAGAATATGATGATAATTTACAAAAATCAACACTTAAACTTAAAAACAAGCCGTTAAAGGGTGAAAACTTAAACCAGCCCCCAAACGACCCCGTAGGAGGCACGAACACCTCGCACGGGACCAATGTAACTTGTAGGAAATGACCGCGTAGTCCCGGGTCTCTCGGTTTGAGAATATGACGATAATTTGCAAAAATCAACACTTATACTTAAAAAAAAGCCTTTAAAGGGTGAAAACCCAACCCTCCCCCACAAACGACCCCATAGGAGGCACGAACACCTCGCACGGGACCAATGTAACTTGTAAGAACTGACCGGGTAGTCCCGGGTCTCCCGATTTCAGAATATGACCATAATTTTTAAAAATAAACTCTTAAACTTAAAAACAAGCCGTTAATGGGTGAAAACCCAAACCTGCCCCCAAAAGTCCCCGTAAGAGGCACGAACACCTCGTACGGGACCAATGTAACTTGTATTAACTGACCGCGTAGTCCCGGGTCTACCGGTTTGAGAATATGACGATAATTTGCAAAAATCAACACTTATAATTAAAAACAAGCCGTTAAACGGTGAAAGCTTAAACCAGCTCCCAAACGACCCCGTAAGAGGCACGAACACCTCGCACGGGACAAATGTAACTTGTAGGAACTGACCGCGTAATCCCGGGTCTCCTGGTTTGTGAATATGACAGTAATTTGCAAAAATCACACTTAGACTTAAAAACAAGTTGTTAGAGGGTGAAAACCCAACCCCCCCAAACAACCCCGTAGGAGGCACGAACACCTCGCACGGGACCAATGTAACTTGTAGCAGCTGACCGCGTAGTCTCGGGTCTCCCGGTTTTAGAATATGACGCTAATTTGTAAAGTTCAACACTTAAACTTAATAACAAGCCATTAAAGGGTGAAAACCCAAACCAGCCCCAAACGACCCCGTACGAGGCACGAACACCTCGCACGGGACCAATGTAACCTGTTGGAACTGACCGCATAGTCCCGGGTCTCCCAATTTGAGAATATGACGATAATTTGCAAAAATCACACTTAGACATAAAAACAAGCCGTTAAAGGGTGAAAACCCAATCCAGCTCCCAAACGACCTCGTAAGAGGCACGGAAACCTAGCACGGGACCAATGTAACATGTAGGAACTGGCCGCGTAGTCCCGGGTCTCCTGGTTTGAGAATATGACAATAATTTGCAAAAATCAACACTTAATCTTAAAAACAAGCCGTTAAAGGGTGAAAACCCAAACCAGCCCCCAAACGACCCCGTAGGAGGCACGAACACCTCGCACGGGATAAATGTAACTTGTAGGAAGTGACCGCGTAGTCCCGGGTCTCCTGGGTTATGAATATGATGGTAATTTACAAAAATCAAACTTAGACTTAAAAACAAGCCGTTAAAGGGTGAAACCCCCCCCCCCCCATACGACCCCGTAGGAGGCACGAACACCTCGCACGGGACCAATGTAACTTGTTGGAACTGACCGCGTAGTCCCGGTTTGAGAATATGACGATAATTTGCAAAAATCACACTTAGACTTAAAAACAAGCCGTTAAATTGTGAAAACCCAAACCAGCCCCCAAAAGACCCTGAAAGAAGCACGGACGCCTCGCACGGGACTAATATAATTTGTTGGAACTGACCGCGTAGTCCCGGATCTCCCGGTTTGAGAATATGACGATAATTTGCAAAAATCACACTTAGACTTAAAAACAAGCCGCTAAAGGGAGAAAACACAAACCAACCCCCAAATGACCCCGTAGGAGGCACGAACACCTCACACGGGACCAATGTAACTTGTTGGAACTGACCGCGTAGTCCCGGGTCTCCCGGTTTGAGAATATGACGATAATTTGTAAAAATCAACACTTAAACTTAAAAACAAGCCGTTAAAGGGTGAAAATCGATCACAAAATCTATCTCTCTACTCGGAGGTAGTCCAGGTATATCCTGAAATACATCAGAAAACTCCCTAACAACTGCAATCGCGTCGAGTGGTATCACCACTTCCTTAGAGGTCTCCTCCTCTATATAGTACAAATGAGTGGACGATCCTCCCTCAGGGCGAGGCGTCGCCACTAAAAACATCTCCTGTCCGGGAATGGCAAAAATAATACTCCTACTAAAACAGTCAATCATGGCTCGGTAAGCAACTAGCCAATCCATGTTAATAATAATATCATACTCAGTCATCTCTAACACTAACATATCAGCGGGTAAAGTAAACCTCCCGATCTCTATACCCACACCTCTACAAATAAGTGAAATCACAGAACCCCTACTCAACGGTGAATCTACACAAGTAACCGTGCTCTCGGCGGTGTCTAATAACCCGATAGTGCATGCAAACCTCATGGCGATGAAACAATGTGTGGCCCCCGTGTCAAATAAAATATGCCCTCAATGGCAGGTGGATCCTATGGGGCTGCGGCATGCTGAAGCTGATACACTCTCCTATACTGAAGCTGTCCCTGCTGAACTGGGACTACTGGAATGGGTGGTAGTGCTGCCATTTGTGGTAGTACTGGGAGGGCGACGGGAAACATAGGACTCTGTGGCTCGTGTTGGGCACCCTGCTGCTACTGATGTGGGGCCCTGCCCCTATCGGGACAATCCTGGCGTTTGTGGACAATCTTGCCACAAGTGAAGAAATTCTCCGGGAAATTTCCCCCTCGCTGTCCCTGCTGCCCTCGGCCCTGATGTCCGTTACCATTCCTACCCTGGCCATGCTAGCCCTGCTGAAACTGCTGCTGTTGACCATTCTGACCCTACTGGACCTGATGGCCGTTCTGACCCTGATGGCCATGCCTGAAACCTCCCTGTCCACTTCTGAAACCCCCAGATCTGAATCTCTTATGATCCCCCTGTTGGGAACCCTGGTCACCTTGCCTGTGCTGTCCCTGAGCAGATTGTGCCCCGCTGGCACCATTTCCCCCGGTCCTGCCCAGTTAGCTGGACTCCCTTGATATCTTTCTCTCAGACATATGGAAGCGATGATTCTGGCAGTGAAGTAATGCAGCGTTAACCACATCAGAATAAGTGGCCAACGAGAGATTCCACAACAAGTGTTGACAGATCCTCCAAGTCAATCCATCCGTGAACTTTTGAATTTTCTTCTCCTCACTCGGTATCTCATCGGGAACAATGTTCAAGAGAATAGTGAATTTGGCCTCATACTCGGCCACGGTCCTCCACTCCTGCTTGAGGTTCATCAATTTCCTCCTCATTTCAGTGTGAACAGCTGACGAAAAATATTTGGAGTCGAACCGCACCCAGAACTCCTGAATAGAAAGGGTGTCCCTCTCCTCTGCGGTGGTAATGGACTCCCACCACTGCAATGCAGATCCTACTAGCTTGAAAGTAGCCAGTATCTACTTTTGAACATCTGTGCACTCGTACATCCTTAAGTGCCTCTGAATGTCCTTCCTCTACTGACTGGATATCACAACATCGGAGCTACCTGCAAACTCTGGAGGGTGTGCTTTCTGAAAAGCATCACGAACGCGTTCCCAAGCAGACGGGAAAGCATGTTCCTGAACTGGCGCGACTACTGGCGCCTGGGGTGGTGCCTGCTGTACAACAGCTAGGGCGGCATTTACCACCTGAGCTACAATAGCTGCAACCTCGACGGCATTCATAGTGCCCTGAACTGGTGCAGGCTGTGGCTCTGGCTGTGCATCCCTATGAACTCGCTGCGCACGTCGTGGAGGCATCTGAAATGAGAGTAAAGTCTTATAAGTTCGCAGTTATTATCTCAAAATAGCTGAAGAACGAAGCATATGCAAAAGAATACAACAATCCTAAAATATAGGGCTCTATATCAAAGAAAGCTCAGCGGAAACATAACAAGCCGTACAGATCCTAAGGACACTAGAACCTGATGCTCTGATACCACCTGTGACACCCCGACTAATTAAATACCGGGTAGCTACTCCTTTATTAAATTAATACAAAATGCCAAGTTGGTCCAGTTCATAGCATCACTGTCGAAAACGTTTTAACAATTACTAGCCACCTAATATTTAAAAAGTGAGTTGTCAATTTTAATTAAATCCGATTAACATACAATAAGTAAATTATGAAATGCTAACATAACCACCATAACATAGTCACAATAGAATAACCATCAAATAATAATGAGTCTGGAGGAATACTCCTCACAACAATCCGAATACTGAAATAAATAAATACCAAGTCTGCATCACTAAATTAATTACAACCCAAAGTCTGAAATAACTGAAAAGTAAGTTGTCTCTAAAAGGAATGGGGCGACATGCCCAATAAATGAGAAAATCTGATAATGGAGTCAAGATCGGAAATGGAGGCGTCTACTGTCAAGGTCCTGTAACTTCCACAGCAGCTACAGCACGTCACCTGAATAGAACTCCTATGCATGGTGTCCTTGTGCCTGGGCACCTAAAAAGGTTTTTAAAAAAATAGATTTGAAAGCAAACGGGTCAGAGCCCGATTGTGAAAATAATTTAAAAATTTTGCAAGTGTTTAATATCATTAAACAGTGAATATAAAGTACATGATAGTGTGTGCACTCACATGAGTTCCTCACCTCTCAACTAATTGTGCACTCATATCATACCCGTACCCATCCTAGTTGTTCCCATATCTAACTAGTCCGATACCAAAGTCCAACATTTCTATATGATATCCAATTCAATTCCCAACATCTTCTATTTAACAGAGTATTATACCTTATTACACAGTTTCCCATATTAGTACTACAAATTATTAGAAATCTTCCATTTTTACTTTACAAACCGTTGCTATTATTTATACTCACAATTATTCATGACAATTCATTTCAATCAACAGTATATTATTCTCACCATAAATATACAATACTAGCACCCCGAGACTCACATACTCTGCTATCCAATCCCGGTACATCACGTACATAAGGACCACGTATCCCGAATCTCTCAGGAATCGTTTCATTAAACAACAATCACAAACAATGGAGGCGAACATAGTTCACATCACATGGGTCACGCACATACCTACGCTCCCATGATCAGCAAACTTATTAACTTCTCAATAAGTCTTTCTCTGACCTATGTCCTCGAGGTACCAATCTAAATCCCCCCCGTAGGCACACAAAGATTAGATGGCCCTGATCGAACGCCGACCTCCCATGATAGCAAGTACGGTAGGTATGTTATACACATATAATTACATACACTAAGCATTCACACATCTTAGATATCAAAATATTTTATTAGTGGTATACATCTCGTTCTTATACCCACATTTTGGTTATGCAACTCACAAGTCCCCGGTTTATAAGTATTTAGGTTATCAATTCTTCTCACGTCACGATTAGTTACTCGCTTCCTAATCCACACGTGTCATCCAGTTTACTACGAGATCCTAAGTTTTACTCATCATTATACCACAATCTCCCAACTATACCCACTAGTTGATAAGGGAAGGTTATCTCACCATTTAAATAAGTCTAAGGGACACTAGAAATAAAATCAGGCCTAAAAGGCCATTCTGTCAACTCGTTAAAAATCTCGTTCGAACGAGGTCATTCGAACGAGTGTCTTTCAAATGAAAGGCTTCGAACGAACTACCAACTCGTTAGAAAGGATACTGTCATCTCGTTAGAAGTTCGTTCGAACGAGGTCGTTCGAACGACCTGGGCAGGTCTTCTAACGAGAGGGCAGTTTCAGCCCAGAAATTCCCAAGTCCGTTTTTCTCAATTCTTCTCTCCACTAAATCCACCTCGCACGGGACCAATGTAACTTGTTGGAACTGACCGTATAGTCCCGGGTCTCCCGGTTTGAGAATATGATGATAATTTGCAAAAATCACACTTAGACTTAAAAACAAGCCGTTAAAGGGTGAAAACCCAAACCAGCTCCCAAACGACCCCATAAGAGGCACGAACACCTAGCACGGGACCAATGTAACTTGTAGGAACTGACTACATAGTACCGGGTCTCCCGGTTTGAGAATATGATGATAATTTGCAAAAGTCAACACTTAAACTTAAAAACAAGCCGTTAAAGGGTGAAAACCCAAACCAGCCCCCAAATGACCCCGTAGGAGGCACGAACATACTCATCAATGACTAGTTTGCATCATATATAAATCTAAAGTATATTGGGAGTATTCATACTCATCAGTGTCACTATTATAATCTTTTAAATCACTGTCTGTGTATGCACTATAGATACTAGTATTATCATCATCATCTTCTATGTCTGATATTTCTATAGCTTATAAAATATCTAATTCTTCTTAATCTGCATAGTCTAATATTTTATTAATAATCTTAATACCTTCCTTATATTTTTTTATTAGGGCAGTGTGGGGGTAAAAAATATGCCTACATAATAGCATGACACGTGGCGAGCACCTCGGTCAAGGCGGTGAGAAACAGACGCTCCAACAAGATAGGGACGACTAGAGTCCTTGATAAACTAGAAGACTGAGGAGCAGTATCTAATTAGAATCAAACTACACGAAGATAGGACTCATCCATATTTGTAACCCTAATGTAACCCCTAACTCTATATAAAGGGGACACCCCCTATTGTAAAAGGGGGCTTAGAATCTAGAGAAACACATTCATGTAAAACTCTCTCATCATTCTAATGGAACACCGCAGCAGCCCCGTGGACGTAGGTCATTCATGGTCGAACCACGTAAATCTTTGTTTCTCTCGTATTAATTATTATGCATACATCGTGGTACATGGGCACCCCCCATATCCCAAATTTTTTGACACCACAATTGGCGCTGTCTGTGGGAATCGATACAAAAAGTCTTTCCTTCTTATTTACGAGATGGAGATTTACGTTGCAGCCTCATGGTGCACACGCACGATAATCAAGAGCTAAGTTTACTTTTTTTAATCTTCATATGAATGATTATATATTCTATATAAACATCGTTTTATTGATGCACGATTCTTTGCACATTTGCATTCATTCTGTGTAAACAATTTTTATGCATCTGCAAATCTGCACAACAACTTTGATTCTAGACAATTATCATTGTTTGTCCCAGACGAAATTCATTATCGGAGATGTCGATGAAGACTCTCCAAATATCTGGACTCTAGAGACTCCTAACCAAACACGTTTGTTTATTGGGTTACATGGTATCTTATTTCCCATATTTTTCGGCAGGAGAGACCATAACAACTTTTCTATCTTATCACATATGATCTCTACATCTTCAAAGAATGTTTCTAAGGATGTTATTTTTACTTAGAGGAATTCAGTACAAAAATTCCTATCAGAGCGTAGAAAAAAGATCCAAACTTCGGCGAATAAGCATCGGAGAGATAACCGTGAAATTATGAAGCCCAATGGGACTCCTTCCACTAGCACAGGGGTAGAGAGGATTTCTTCACAAATCCACCCGGCCTGGGGAACGTTACAGAGAAATCAGCTAGATTTCCCTTCGATTTTCCCTACGGTCAGCGCCAACCAACCTCCGGGGCTATGGGCGATTAGTACCCCTCCGTTTATCTTTTCAACACCACTGACCAGGTACCCAACGCAGCTCTTCAGCCGGCCTGTGACCTCCGGCCATATCCTCTAGTCACCTTCGATCTATGATCAGGCATAACCATTTAGCGTCGACCAGGAACCTACTTTCATTTCTCCGCCGACCTACCTCCGACCAACAGTGACATCCATAGCTACAAGCAGCATCCTCGGAACACCATGTGAGCTCGACGAAAAGTGCCCCCACAGTGATGAGCTCAGCGAACAAGATCTATTTGGGGCTGGTCTTATTCGGCAACATCTTCCTTCTGGTCGGAGACAGTCACTATGCTACAGCGACGAGCTAGCAGGGTAAGCAGTGTGGCATGATCGAAGTGAGCTCGGAGAACAGTGACGAGCTCGGCGAATAGTATGGCGTGCTCGAAGAACAGTGACGAGCTCGATGAACAGTGTGGAGTGTTCAGAGAATAGTGACGAGCTCGGTGAACAGTTTGCCATTCTCGGAGGGAGCTCGCCACTGGACGGAGACGGTTATTTCGGCTTCTCAGCATGCCGTGTGTGTTTTAATTAACATATTTTAAATATATTTGGGTCACAAGTCCACCTGGGTTTTAAAACTCTTTGACTTACTCAAAATCAACATTTAACCTTTTTTTTGCAGAAGTTTACAGTGGAAACAAATTTTTGAAACTTATAATTGGATATTTGCTTGGAGTCCAAATATTTTTGCAAAAATTCTAAATCAGACCTACGTCTTACATTTGAGGTATATTTGACTAATTTTTACACTGCTCGATTCTCTCTGAATTTTTTTTGAGGGACCATGTGACTAAATTACAATTGTTACAATGATTTTAGTTGGCACTTTTTTATGCGACCTTATTACAAATTATTTTGTTCACATAAATAAGTGGGGCGCACTTATTTAGCACTCAAGTCATTTATTCGATCAATTTAATTTTCAATATTGTCATCCGGCTACAATAATTTAATTTCAGCAAAAGGAGATTAATTGGTTATTTAGCCCAGCCATGACGGATGCTCGGGCACAGTTATCTCAGTGGGATTTTTGTGATAGAAATCATTGGATTATTTATTTCATTCATACGCTACTATGAATTTTTTCCCCGGCAAATGGCCGAGCATATGCATATCTTATATAATTTGTTGAAGAGATCATTTTTATGATAACTTCTATTTGATTTAGCCTCAACAGATGGTCAGGGAATTTACTAACTTCCACAGGTATAAGATTCGGTCCCGACAGATGCTCGACAACAATCTTAAGTTCTTGGAAATCTCATCGATGTTTCGACAGATGCTCGAGAACGAATTTCTCGCTATATATACTCGGTATTGTACAACTTTGCGCGGACTATGCAAGCACCATTCATTTTATTAATGCTCCGACGGATAGTTGAGCACACTATAGCACTTTAAACCCAAAGAAATGCTTGGGAAAAAGTATTATTACTCCGACTGAAGCTCGGGTTCTATGATTCTCACCCTGAAGGACGATCAGGCATATCCAAGATTCATATCGGTAAAATATTTCTATATATTTAATCCCAAAGATATCTACCGCACAAGTCTCAAATTATCCCCAATGGATGGTTGGTGAGGATAATCCTTATATTTAGCACAACCCCAATTGATGGATACGCACATTTATTTATGCATTGTTCCTTTTTATCTCATAATATCTTATTTGTTCACGAAATATGCTCACGATTTTTATCATCATAAATTTATAAGCAGGGGGCTATCTATACTGCATACTTCACAATTGTCACTAACCAAATTTTCTGTGAAAAGTCACTACACAAATTTTCTGTGAAAACAATTTTTTGAAACCAACTCACAATTGAGTATTTGCTTAGAGCTTTTTGCAAAAAATTCCAAATTAACTCCTATGTCGTACATATGGATATATTTGATAAAATTTACATCTTTTATTCGACTTTATTACAATTATTTTGTTCACATAAATATTGGGGAACACTTATGGAGCACTCATGTCATTTATTCGATCATTTAATTTTCAATATTTTCGTATAGCCATTATTGGTTATACCAATGGATGGTCGGTGTAATATTTTTACTAGTACCTAGCATAGCCCCGACGGATTCTCGGGAACGTCCATCCTCGTGATATTTTATCATAGAAATTAGGGGATCATTCATGTCATTCATTCAATACTATGAATCTTTTCCTTGACACGTGTTCAAGCAGAAGCACGTCATATATTCCATGACTGAATAAACGAATTGCAAGATAAATTCTATTTGATTTAGCCTCAACAAATGGTCAAGCAACTAATTAACTTCCACAGGTACAAGATTCAGTCCCGACGAATGCTCGGTCACAATCTTACGCTCTTGGAAATCTTATTAATGCACCAATATATGCTCGAGCATCGATCGCTCTCTATATCTACTCAGACCTGTACAACTTTACCCCGGCAGACCAGCCAGGCACCACTTATTTTGTTAATGCTCCGATGGATGGTCGAGCACGTGACACCACTTTGGACCCAACAAATGCTTGGGCAATATTATTTGTGATAACCGACGGATGCTTGGACGTTGATATTTCTTCAATTTCAGTATTGATGACCTGTCTCTATGATTCTCGACCTGAAGAATGATCAGGAATATTCAAGGTTCATCTCGACAAATGATCGGCAAAATATTTCTATATATTTAGTCCCGAAGATATTTGCCACACACGTCGCATTTTGTCCCCAACAAATGGTTGATCAGGATAATTCTTATATTCAGTCCCAACAAATGGTTAGCACGGTCAATTAATGATCGACGTCACATTTATTATCGTTATTCAACCCTAATAAATGGTTTGGAAATTTAGTTTTCACTAACACTACAAGATCGTTCGTAATACTTGCTCGGTCCTTTTGGCCTCGACGGATGCTCGAGCATGGATCACCCGCAATATCTACCAGATCCTCTACAATTTTCACCTCGATAAGCATTCAGGCATCTTTTATTTAATATGGAAATCTACTTTTAACCTTGACGATCTTGCCTCGATGGATTCTCAGGCATCATTTATCTTATCAATGCTCTGATAGATGCTCGAGCATGGATTGTTCGCAACATCTACTAGGTCCTTTACAATTTTTCCTCAATGGACCCTCAGCATCGATGGATAGTTGACGTTATGTGATCACGTCTCAAGCTCCAATGATCAATTGGGAGATACAATTCTTATTTAATTCAACCTTGACGAATGAGAAGTTTGGCGATCTGTAGAACAAATATCCAATAACACATAAAGCAGCTTGGAGAGCAACGATCAGCCATATTTATCAGAAAGGACGAATCCAACATGTAAGAAGTCATATATCCAGAAAAATCACAGTCAACAAACATAACATGTGACCCCCTGAATGTATCAGCAACATCGCCGGACAACCCATGGTGATCGGCGATCACTGGGCGATGAAAATTCGCTTGTCGACGTTGAAAGGCGTCATCAGCACCAAGATATCCACTCCATAGGAACGACGTTTCTTGAACGCCATATCAAAATAATGCATTTATGCACGAAGATGCTTTGAGATCATATCAATTTCTTCAGATGTACGAGCTATATGGAGTTTTCCACAGCATCCAGGAACCACCATACATGGTCAGCGAACAAGTGTGCCCCGAGGAACGCTACATTACATGGAGCTATATGAGCAAGATAATCCTTAATTATATCCAGCTCGACGAACGATCAACGTGACACTCTTCAACACAATAAATCCCCGAGGAATGATCGGGCACACTTATCATCTCGGTTATATAAATCAAATAACTCGACGGACGGTTAGGCAGTCTTCTCTTCACAGCCCGATTGGGGGCTCCATGGCAACGATAACACGTGAACAGATTCACTGCAACATTTAAAGCAAAATAGAAGAGGCCAACTCAGGATGGATGCCAACATGGTTAACACTCGCATTAGTCTTACAAATGACGATTAGGACTAAGCTTGATTTAATTACAACAACTATCTTGCTTGTTTCAATTAAGTTAAGGAAGTCCTGGGGCCTTGTCACCTCCAAACACAAATGGCCTCACGAGTTGCCCCGGCAACAATAAAAGCCTTACGGGGGATCCCTAGGCAGAAAGCCAACTCAGGTTGGTCGGTTAAAATCCTGAATGGGTGGATGGCCCTTAAGCCAGGTGCATTTTTTTCATCGTCTTTTAGGCCTAAGGAAGTGTGACGGCACAATCTAAAGGGTAAAACAAATGGATATTTACATGTGAGGCATTAGAAAATGGAAAAATGCAAACATAATTGGTATTACATTGACTTTCGAGAAAGGCCTAAGTATAATAAGCATACCGATTACATATCACATCTTATAAAACCTAATGAAGGGTATTACCCCTACTAAGTACATGCTCGAGCAAGGCTCAGTGCATAGGCTTTTGGTTGGCCTCTCCAATTGGACCATATGAAAAACCTAATGCAGGGTCTTACCCCTACTAGGTATATGCTCAAGCAAGGCTCGACGCATAGGCCTTTGGTCGGCCTCTCCAATTGGATCATATGAAAAACTAATGCAGGGTTTTACCCCTACTAGGTACATGCTCGAGCAAGGCTCGGCGCATAGGCTTTTGGTCGGCCCTCCAATTAGACCATATGAAAAACCTATGCAGGGTTTTACCCCTACTAGGTACATGCTCGAGCAAGGCTCAATGCATAGGCCTTTGGTTTGGCTCTCCAATTGGACCATATGAAAAACCTAATGCATGGTCTTATCCCTACTAAGTACATGCTCGAGAAAGGCTCGACACATAGGCTTTTGGTCGGCCTCTTCCAATTGGACCATATGAAAAACCTAATGCAGGGTCTTACCCCTACTAGGTACATGCTCGAGCAAGGCTCGACGCATAGGATTCTGGTCGACCTGTCCAATTGGACCATCTGAAAAACCTAATGCAGGGTCTTACCCCTACTAAGTACATGCTCGAGCAAGTCTCGATGCATAGGCTTTTAGTCGGCCTTTAAAATTGGACCATATGAAAATCCTAATGCAGGGTCTTACCCCGACTAGGAACATGCTCGAGTAAGGCTCGACGCACAGGATTTTGGTCGGCCTCTGCAATTGGACCATCTGAAAAACCTAATGTCGGGTCTTACCCCTACTAGGTACATTCTCGATCAAGGCTCGATGCATAGGATTTTGTTCGGCCTCTCCAATTGGACCATATGAAAATCCTAATGCAGGGTCTTACCCCGATTAGGAACATGCTCGAGTAAGGCTTGACACATAGGCCTGTGGTCGACCTCAACAAATGGACCATACAAGATCAAAATATAGGGAGATGCCTTAAACTTGATGCACGCTCGAGAAAGCCTCAGCAAGAGAATTCTGAATAGGCCTGTGGTCAGCCTCATAGATTGGGCCATGCAATAAAACAGAACAATGAACTACGTTCGACCTAATCCCAAGAGGGTACGTAGGCAGCTCGTTACTCTCGAGTCCGGTTCCCATATCAATTGAACGTTTCTCAAATCAAGCCAAACATTCATCTAAAAACCTATAAAGGCAAGAAGATCAACCAAAGAAGACTTAAAAGTTGAACGACAACTCAAAGAACGCCAGTCGAGTTCACATCGACAACTGCATACATTTAAAGAGATTATGGACCAGCTCCCAGCTCATCTCAGAATCAACTCAGCTGAACTGTGACCTGTGGGGATATTGTGGGGGCAAAAAATATGCCTTTATAATATCATGACACGTGGCGAGAACCTCGGTCAAGGCGGTGAGCAACAGACGCTCTAACAAGATAGGGACGACTAGAGTCCTTGATAAACTAGAAGACCGAGGAGCAGTATCTGATTGGAATCAAACTCCACGAAGATAGGACTCATCCATATTTGTAACCCTAATGTAACCCCTAACTCTATATAAAGGGAACACGCCCCATTGTAAAAGGGGGCTTAGAATCTTGAGAAATACATTCATGTAAAACTCTCTCATCATTCTAATGGAACACGACAGCAGCCCCGTAGACGTAAGCCATTCATGGTCGAACCACGTAAATCTTTGTCTCTCTCGTATTAATTATTGTGCTTACATCGTGGCACGTGGGTACCCCCCATATCCCAGATTTTTTGACACCACAATTGGCGCCGTCTGTGGGAACCGACACAAAAAGTCTTTCCTTCCTGTTTACGAGATGGAGATTTACGTTGCGGCCTCATGGTGCACACGCACGATAATCAAGAGCTAAGTTTACTTTTTTTTAATCTTCGTATGAATGATCATATATTTTGTATAAACATCATTTTATTGATGCACGATTCTTTGCACATTTGTATTCATTCTGTGTAAACAATTTTTATGCATCTGCAAATCTGCACAACAACTTTAATTCTAGACAATTTTCATTGTTTGTCCCAGACGAAATTCATTATCGGAGATGTCTATAAAGACTCTCCAAATATCTGGACTCTAGAGACTCCTAACCAAACACGTTTGTTTATTGGGTTACATGGTATCTTATTTCCCATATTTTTTGGCAGGAGAGACCATAACAACTATTCTCTCTTATCACAGATGATCTCTACATCTTCAGAGAATGGTTCTAAGGATGTTATTTTTACTTAGAGAAACTACAACGGTGATGCCTCCACGAAAGGCATAATACACGACAGATGTACATTTTACCTTTCGCCCGCTTGGTTGCGCAGTAGTGGTGGAGCTTCCTACGAACTTGTGAAGTTCGTAGGAATTGATACGAACTTCTGAAGGGGACACCCCTCATTGTGAAAGGTAACATCTTCCTTCTGGTCTTATTCGGTAACATCTTCCAAACTATTCGCCGAGCTCAGCGAACAAGATCTATTTGGGGCTGGTCTTATTCGGTAACATCTTCCTTCTGGTCGGCGACAACCACTATGCTACAGCGACGAGCTAGTAGGGCAAGCAGTGTGGCATGCTCGAAGTGAGCTCGGAGAACAGTGACATGCTCGGCGAACAGTATGGCATGCTCAGAGAACAGTGACGAGCTCGGTGAATAGTGTGGCGTGCTCGGAGAATAGTGACGAGCTCGGCGAACAGTTTGGCTATTTCAGTCTTCTCAGCATGCCTGGTGTGTTTTAATTAACACATTTTATATATATTTGGGGCACAAGTCCACCTGAGTTTTAAAACTCCTTGACTTGCTCAAAATCGACATTTAATCTTTTTTTTTTGCAGAACTTTACAGTGGAAACAAATTTTTGAAACTTATAATTGGATATTTTCTTAGAGTCCAAATATTTTTGCAAAAATTCTAAATCAGACCTACGTCTTACATTTGAGGTATATTTGACTAATTTTTGAATTTCTCGATTCTCTCTTAAATTTTTTTGAGGGACCATGTGACTAAATTATAATTGTTACAACGATTTTAGTTGGCACTTTTTTATGCGAGCTTATTACAAATTATTTTGCTCACATAAATAAGTGGGGAACACTTATTTAGCACTCAAGTCATTTATTCGATCAATTTAATTTTCAATATTGTCATCCGGCTACAAATATTTAATTTCAGCAAAAGAAGATCAATTGGTTATTTAGCCCAGCCTCGACGGATGCTCGGGCACAGTTATCTCAGTGGGATTTTTGTGATAAAAATCATTGGATTATTTATTTCATTCATACGCTACTATGAATTTTTTCCTCAGCAAATGGCCGAGCATATGCATATCTTATATACTTTGTTGAACATATCATTTTCGTGATAACTTCTATTTGATTTAGCCTCAACAGATGGTCGGGGAATTTACTAACTTCCATAGGTACAAGATTCGGTCCCGACGGATGCTCGGAAATAATCTTAAGTTCTTGGAAATCTCATCGATGTTTCGACAGATCCTCGAGCACGAATTGGTCGCTATATATACTCGGTATTGTACAACTTTTCTCCCTCGGACTATTCAGGCACCATTCATTTTATTAATGCTCCGACGGATAGTTGAGCACACTATAGCACTTTAAACCCAAAGAAATGCTTGGGCAAAAGTATTATTACTCCGACTGAAGCTCGGGTTCTCTGATTCTCACCTTGAAGGACGATCAGGCATATCCAAGATTCATATCGGTAAAATATTTCTATATATTTAGTCCCGAAGATATCTACCGCATAAATCTCAAATTATCCCCAATGGATGGTGTGGGGGCAAAATATATGCCTACGTAATAGCATGACGTGTGGCAAGCACCTCGATCAAGATGGCGACGTGCCAGCAATATAGGGACGACTAAAGTCCTTAATAAACGAGAAGACCAAGGAGCAGTATCTGATTGGAATCAAACTCCATGAAGATAGGACTCATCCATATTTGTAACCCTAATATAACCCCTAACTCTATATAAAGGGGACACCCCTCATTGTGAAAGGGGGCTTAGAAGTTAGAGAAACACTCTCATGTAAAACTCTCTGATCATTCTATGAAACACACCAGCAGCCTCGTGGACGTAGGCCATTCATGGTCGAACCACGTAAATCTTTGTCTCTCTCGTATTTATTTTTATACTTGCATCGTGATGAATTGGCACCCTCCAACGGGTGAGATTTTTTGCATCTACAATTGGCGCCGTCTGTGGGAAACGGCACAAAAGGCCTTCCCCTTCTTGCTAGAAGAGATCTAGGTTTACGTTAAAAAACAATGGTGCCTACACTACGCACATAATCAAAAGATAAGTTTTCATTTTTGATATGTGCACGAGAAGTTATGTGTTTCATATAAAATTATTTGTTTTGAACAAATATCGTTTCATTGATACATGATTTTGCATACAATTATAATTACAAATCTTATATTTAATTGTTATCTGCAAATCTGCACAACAGCTTTGATTTGAGACAATTTTCATTGTTTGTTCCGGAAGGAATTCATTATCAGAGGTGTTTATGATGACTCCAAATATCTGTACTCTATTGAGAGAGTCCTGGTCAAACACGTTTGTTTATTGGGCTATTGGGCTACATCATATCTTGATTCTCATATCCAAAATTTTTGGGTTGGGTAACCGTAAAAAAATTTCTCTCTCATGAGAGATCTGAAAACATATGGAAGGAAATGGTCTCCATAGATATGTTTACACAAAGAGTTTTCACAAAGATATACAGTTTTGGACACACGAGAAGTCGTGGATTTTAATCTCCATCCACCCGATTTGTTCTTAGAGGGTGTAATCACGAAAAACATGTGGTTATCTCATCCGATTTATCTGCCTTGGGCACCGGAGTTTCTGATGAGTGGCCTGCGATAAGGTGTGAAGGCTGGCGACCACTACATAGCAATTCTCACACTGTCAGCAAGAGTATAAACCACAGGATAAGTTTCACAACCTAACGCCCAGACTTTTGTTCTAATCCTCCCTGATTCGTCTTTGACCTAAAGCTGGAGCCTCTGCCTGTTAGTCGGCCTTCGTATGACTCTAATGAAGAACCTCGAGGAAACA
The DNA here is from genome assembly GCA_949130495.1 of Sambucus nigra. Classification (NCBI taxonomy): domain Eukaryota; kingdom Viridiplantae; phylum Streptophyta; class Magnoliopsida; order Dipsacales; family Adoxaceae; genus Sambucus; species Sambucus nigra. Next base: position 123,997,578 of record OX422217.1, on the reverse strand, counting down.
ATATTCACAAAGATCATCCCAAAAAAGTTGACTGGACATCAAGGTCGTCGGACCATTACCTCTGATCGGCAGCTGTGAAACCATCACGGGTATAAAGTTCAAATAGTTCGCGACCTATAGGCCACCAACATGGGTGGAGTCCAAGCAGTTTCGCGACCTATTGGCGACCAATATAGGTGGAGGCCGACCAGGTCTTCGCTGGAACACCATCGTCTAGTCAGCGACAAATATTTTTAAGGATAACAACATAACACCACTTTGGTTTTTTGAAAATCTTGAATTTTTTGAAGATAAATGCTCGTTGTTGTAATTTTCTCTCCCACCTCACGTCCGGCTACTCTCCGACGATAATCACATTAGCGAGCATCAGGCGATCTCACCTCCTGTGGCCGAGCAACAGCGAGCTCACCTCCTATGGTCGAGCTCACCTCCTGTGGCCGAGCATCGAGTGATCTACCATTCCTGTGGACGAGCTCACCTTCGCGTGCTCGGGCAACCCCCGTGGTCGGCGACCGACCAGTGACGGAACCCCTAGCGACTTATTGTCGTGATTTTTGATCATCAAGCATCCTCGGCTCCGCCCCAGCTGGTCAGCGAGCAGAGGCGAGCAGTGCGTGTTGGTAAACACGAGCACAATAACTCTTGGATTGGGTTCCCAGATCTATTTGAAGCCCAACTTACACTTTAGAAGATTTTAATATACCTCCCGATACTTTCATGCTTCACAACTTTGTGTGAGAATAAATTTTTGAAACCAAACTTGTATTCACTATTGGGCTTCAAATAATTTACAAAAATTTCAAATTAATCCTTATCTTACACTTGGAATATATTTGACTAATCTTTGCATTGCTCGGTTCTCTCTAAAAATAAAATTATTTTAAGGGACCGTGTGATTTTTTACAACGATTTTAGTTGGCACTTTTTTATGCGACCTTATTACAAATTATTTTGCTCACATAAATAAGTGGGGGGCACTTTTATAGCACTCACGTCATTTATTCGAACATTTTAATTTTCAATATTGTCATTCAGCTACAACAATTGGTTATTTAGCTCAGCCCCGACGGATGCTCGGGCGCAATTATCTCAGTAGATTTTTTATTGATAAAAATCATTGGATCATTTGTTACATTCATACGCTACTATGATTTTTTTTTACATTCATATGCTACTATGAATTTTTTACCCGGCATATGGCCGAGCGGATGCATATCTTATATACTTTGTTGAACATATAATTTTTGTGATAACTTCTATCTGATTTAGCCTCAACAGATGGTCGGGGAATTTACTAACTTCCACAGGTACAAGGTTCAGTCCTGACGGATACTCGGCAACAATCTTAAATCCTTGGAAATCTCATCGATGTTTCGATAGATGCTCGAGAACGAATTGCTCGCTATATCTACTTGGTATTCTACAACTTTTCCCCGATGGACTATCCAGGCACCATTCATTTTATTAATGCTCCGACAGATAGTCGAGCACACTATAGCACCTTAGACCCAAAGAAATGCTTGGGAAAAATTATTATTACTCCGACTGAAGCCCGGATTCTATGATTCGTAACCTGAAGGACGGTCAGGCACATTCGAGATTCATGTGGGCAGATAATCGGCAAAATATTTCTATATATTTAGTCCCGAAGATATTTACCACACATGTCGCACTTTATCCCCAATGGATAGCTGGTCAGGATAATTCTTATATTTAGCACAACCCCACTTGATGGATACACACATTTATTTGTGCATTGTTCGTTTCCATCTCATAATACTTCATTTTCTCACAAATTATGCTCACGATTTTTATCATCATAAATTTGTTAGCAGGGGGCTATATATACCGCATACTTCATAATTGTTTCATAATTGTCATTACACAAATTTTCTGTTAAAATACTTCATAATTGTTTCATAATTGTCACTACACAAATTTTTTGTTAAAACAATTTTTTGAAACCAACTTGATAGTAAGTATTTTCTTAGAGCTATTTGCAGAAATTCTAAACTAACTCCTATATCATACATCTGGATATATTTGATAAATTTTGCGTCTTTCATTCGACTTTATTACAATTATTTTGTCCACATAAATGTTGGGGTGCACTTACAGAGCACTCATGTAATTTATTCGGTCATTTAATTTTCAATATTGTCGTCTAGCTATTATTGGTTATACCAACAGATGGTCGGTGTAATATCTTTACTAATACTTAGCGTAGACCCAACAGATGCTTGAGCATGGCCATCCTCATGAGATTTTATCATAGAAATTATGGGATCATTCATGTCATTTATTCAATGCTATGAATCCTTTCCTCGACACATGTTCGAGCAGATGCACATCATATATTCCTTGATTGACTAAAAAAATTGCATGATAAATTCTATTTTTGGACTCAACAAATGGTCGAGCAACTTATTAACTTTCACAGGTACAAGATTCAGTCCCGACGAATGCTCGGCCACAATCTTAAGCTCTTGGAAATCTTATTAACACACCGATAGATGCTCGAGCTTGGATCGCTCTCTATATCTACTCGGACCTGTACAACTTCGCCCCAGCAGACCAGTCTGGCACCACGTATTTTGTTAATGCTCCGACGGATGGTTGAGCACTTTACACCACTTTGGACCCAACACATGCTTGGGCAATATTATTTATAACAGACAGATGCTCGGATGTTGATATTTCTTGAATTTCAGAATGGGTTATCTGGCTCTATGATTCTTGACCTGCAGGATGATCAGGCATATTCAACGCTCATCTCGGCAAATGATCGGCAAAATATTTCTATATATTTAGTCCCGAATATATTTGCCACACATGTCGTATCTTATCCCCAACAAATGGTTGGTCAGGATAATTCTTATATTCAGTCCCAACAGATGGTTGGCACAGTCGATTAATAATCAACATTGCATTTATTGGAAGGTTAGTTTTCACTAACAATACAGGATCATTCGTAATACTTGCTCGGTCCTTTTTGCCTCGACGAATGATCGAGCATGGATCACCCGCAATATCTACCAGTCCTCTATAGTTTTTGCCTCGACAGGCATTCAAGCATCATTTACCTTATCAATACTCCGACAGATGCTCGGGCATGGATCGTTCGCAACCTCTACTAGGTCCTTTGCAACTTTGCCTCGACGGACTCTCAGCTTCGATGGATAGTTGACATTGTGTGATCACGTCTCAAGCTCTAATAAATAGTGGGGCAATACAGCTCTTATTTAATTCAACCTCATCGAATGAAAAGTTGGGCGATCTGTACCACAAAGATCCAATAACACATAAAGCAGCATGAAGAGCAATGATCAACTGTATTTATCAACAAGGACAGATCCAACCTGTAAGAAGTCACATATCCAGCAAAATCACAGTCAACGAGCAAGACGTGTTGATAACAACACTAGACCACCCTGAATGTATTGAGAAACATCGTCAGACAATCCACGGTGATCGATGATCACCAAGCAACGAATTAACGCGTCGTCAACACTAATATATCCAGCTCAACGAACGATCAACGTGATACTCTTCAAAGCAACGAAACCTCGAGGAGCAATTGGGCACACTTATCATTCCGATTATACAGATCAGATGACCCGATGGACGGTCGGGCAGCCTTCTCTTCACAGCCCGATTGGGGGCTCCATAGCAGCGATGACACGTGAATAGATTCACTACAATATTTAAAGCAAAATAGAAGAGGTCAACTCAGGACAGATGCCAACATGGTTAACACCGGAATTAGTCTTTCAAAATGATGATCATGATCAAGCTTGATTTAGTTACAACGGCCTTCTTGCATGTTCCCACTAAATTAAGTACGTCTACAGGCCTTTGTTATCTCCAAACACAAATGGCCTCACGAGTTGCCCAGGCAACAATAAAAGCCCTACGGGGGATCCCTAGGCAAAAAGCCAACTCAAGTTGGTCGCTAACTATGTTGGTCGGTTAAAATCCTGAACGAGTGGATGACCCTCAAACCAGGTGCATTTTTGCCATTGCCTTTTAGGCCTAAAGAAGTGTGACGGCACAACCTAAAAGGTAAAATAGGCGGATATTTACATGCGAGGCATTAGAAAATGGAAAAATGCAAACGTAATTGTTATTACATTAAATTGTGGGAAAAACCTAAGGCGGGGTCTTACCCGTACTAGGTACATGCTCGATCAAGGCTCGACACATAGGCTTTTGGTCGGCCTCTCCAATGGGACCATATGAAAAACCTAAGGCAGTGTCTTACCCCTACTAGGTACACGCTCGAGCAAGGCTCGACACATAGGCTTTTGGTCGGCCTCTCCAATGGGCCATATGAAAAACCTAAGGCAGGGTCTTACCCCTACTAAGTAAACGCTCGAGCAAGGCTCGACACATAGGCTTTTGGTCGGCCTCTCCAATGGGACCATATGAAAAACCTAAGGCAGGGTCTTACCCCTACTAGGTACGAGCAAGGCTCGACACATAGGCTTTTGGTCGGCCTCTCCAATGGGACCATATGAAAAACCTAAGGCAGGGTCTTACCCCTACTAGGTACACGCTCGAGCAAGGCTCGACGCATAGGCTTTTGGTCGGCCTTTCCAATTGGACCATATGAAAAACCTAAGGTAGGGTGTTATCCCTACTAGGTACATGCTCAAGCAAGGCTCGACGAATAGGATTTTGGTCGACCTCTCCAATTGGACCATATGAAAAACCTACGGCAGGGTCTTACCCCAACTAGGTACATGCTCGAGTAACACTCGACGCGTAGACTTGTGGATGACCTCAGTAAATGGACCATACACAATAAAAATACATGGAGATGCCCTAAACTTGATGCACGCTCGAGAAAGCCTTAGCAAACGAATTTTGAATAGGTCTATGGTCAGCCTCACGAATTGGGCCATGTAATAAAACAGACAATGAACTACGTTTGACCTGATCCTAAGAGGGTACGTAGGCAGCTCGACACTCTCGAGTCCGATTCCCATATCAATTGAACGCCTATCAACTCAAGCCAAGCATTCATCTATAAACCTATAAAATGAGAAGATAAATCAAAGAAGGCTTAAAAGTTGAACGACAGATCAAAGAATGCCAGTCCAGTTTGCACCAACAACTGCATACGCTTAAAGAGATTGTGGACCAGCTCCCAGCTCATCTCAGAATTAACTCAACTGACCTGCGACCTGTGGGGCTATTGTGGGGACAAAATATATGCCTACATAATAGCATGACGTGTGGCAAGCACCCCGATCAAGATGGCGATGTGCCAGTAATATAGGGACGACTAAAGTCCTTAATAAACGAGAAGACCAAGGAGCAGTATCTGATTGGAATCAAACTCCACGAAGATATGACTCATCCATATTTGTAACCCTAATATAAACCCTAACTCTATATAAAGGGGACACCCCCCATTGTGAAAGGGGGCTTAGAAGTTAGAGAAACACTCTCATGTAAAACTCTCTGATCATTCTATGAAACACACCAGCAGCCCCGTGGACGTAGGCCATTCATGGTCGAATCACGTGAATCTTTGTCTCTCTCGTATTTATTTTTATACTTGCATCGTGATGAATTGGCACCCCCTGACGGGTGAGATTTTTTGCATCTACAAATAATACCGACTGCACCACCATGGACGTAGGCATATCTTTGCTGAACCACGTACATCCTTTGTTGTGTGATTGTCATTTTACATTCCTTGTTCTTATTTGGTGCTTGCCTTTCTCTTATTCATTTATGTTGTACAAAAATTGTCACCACAGATGGTTGGTCAGGATAATCCTTATATTTAGTACAACCCCAATTGATGGATACACACATTTATTTGTGCATTGTTCCTTTTTATCTCATAATATTTTATTTGTTCACGAATTATGCTCACGATAATTATCATCATAAATTTGTGAGCAGGGGGGCTATCTATACTGCATACTTCACAATTGTCACTACACAAATTTTCTGTGAAAAGTCACTACACAAATTTTCTGTGAAAACAATTTTTTGAAACCAACTCACAATTGAGTATTTGCTTAGAGCTATTTGCAAAAAAATCCAAATTAACTCCTATGTCACACATCTGGTTATATTTGATAAATTTTGCATCTTTTATTCGACTTTATTACAATTATTTTGTTCACATAAATATTGGGGCGCACTTATGGAGCACTCATGTCATTTATTCGATCATTTAATTTTCAATATTGTCGTCTAGCTATTATTGGTTATACCAATGGATGGTCGGTGTAATATTTTTACTAGTACCTAGCATAGCCCCGACGGATGCTCGGGAACGGCCATCCTCGTGAGATTTTATCATAGAAATTATGGGATCATTCATGTCATTCATTCAATACTATGAATCTTTTCCTTGACACGTGTTCAAGCAGAAGCACGTCATATATTCCTTGACTGAATAAACGAATTGCATGATAAATTCTATTTGATTTAGCCTCGACAAATGGTCGAGCAACTTATTAACTTCCACAGGTACAAGATTCAGTCCCGACGAATGCTCGGCCACAATCTTAAGCTCTTGGAAATCTTATTAATGCACTAATATATGCTCGAGCATGGATCGCTCTCTATATCTACTCGTACCTGTACAACTTTGCTCCGGCAGACCAACCAGGCACCACTTATTTTGTTAATGCTCCGACGGATGGTCGAGCACGTTACACCACTTTGGACCCAACAAATGCTTAGGCAATATTATTTGTGATAACCGACGGATGCTCGGACGTTGATATTTCTTCAATTTCAGTATTGATGACCTGTCTCTATGATTCTCGACCTGAAGGATGATCAAGCATATTCAAGGTTCATCTCGGCAAATGATCGGCAAAATATTTCTATATATTTAGTCCAGAAGATATTTGCCACACACGTCGCATTTTATCCCCAACAAATGGTTGATCATGATAATTCTTATATTCAGTCCCAACAAATGGTTGGCACAGTCGATTAATGATCGACGTCACATTTATTATCGTTATTCAACCCTAATAAATGGTTTGGAAATTTAGTTTTCACTAACACTACAGGATCGTTCGTAATACTTGCTAGGTCCTTTTTGCCTCGACGGATGCTCGAGCATGGATCACCCGCAATATCTACCAGATCCTCTACAATTTTTGCCTCGACAAGCATTCCGACATCTTTTATTTAATATGGAAATCTACTTTTAACCTTGACGATCTTGCCTTGACGGATACTCAGGCATCATTTATCTTATCAATGCTCCGACAGATGCTCGAGCATGGATCGTTCGCAACATCTACTAGGTCCTTTGTAATTTTGCCTCGACGGACCCTCAACTTTGATGGATAGTTGACATTATGTGATCACATCTCAAGCTCCAATGAATAGTTGGGAGATACAATTCTTATTTAATTCAACCTCGGTGAATGGGAAGTTGGGCGATCTATAGAACAAATATCCAATAACACATAAAGCAGCATGGAGAGCAACGATCAGCCATATTTATCAACAATGACGAATCCAACATGTAAGAAGTCACATATCCAGCAAAATCACAATTTAACGAATAAAACATGTGACCCCCCTTAATGTATCAGCAACATCGTAGGACAACCCATTGTGATCGGCATCATTGAGCGATGAAAATTCGCTTGTCGACGTCAAAAGGGTGTCATCAGCACCAAGATATCCACCCTAGAGGAACGACGTTTCTTGAACGCCATATCAAATTAACGCATTTCTGCACGAAGATGCTTTGAACTCATATCAATTTCTTCAAATGTACGAGCTATATGGAGTTTTTCGTAACATCCAGGAACCACCATGCATGGCCAGCGAACAAGTGTGCCCTGAGGAACGCTACATTACATGGAGCTATATGAGAAAGATAATCCTTAATTATATCCAGCTCGACGATCGATCAACGTGAGACTCTTCAACATAATAAATCCCCGAGGAACGATCGGGTACACTTATTATCTTGGTTATATAGATCAAATAACTCAATGAACGGTTAGGCAGTCTTATCTTCACAACCCGATTGGGGGCTCCGTGGCAACGATGACACGTGAACAAATTCACTACAACATTTAAAGAAAAATAGAAGAGGCCAACTCAGGATGGATGCCAACATAGTTAACACTCACATTAGTCTTTCAAATGACGATCAGGACTAAGTTTAATTTAATTACAACAACTATCTTGCTTATTTCAATTAAGTTAAGGAAGTCCTGGGGTCTTTGTCACCTCCAAACACAAATGGCCTCACGAGTTGCTCCGGTAACAATAAAAGCCCTACAGGGGATCCCTAGGCAGAAAGCCAACTCAGGCTGGTCGCAAACTATGTTGGTCGGTTAAAATCCTGAACGGGTGGATGGCCCATAAACTAGGTGCATTTGTTTCCTCATCTTTTAGGCCTAAGGAAGCGTGACGACACAATCTCAAGGGTAAAACAAACGGATATTTACATACCAGGCATTAGAAAATGGAAAAATGCAAACGTAATTGGTATTACATTGACTTGCGGGAAAGGCCTAAGTACAATAAGCATATCGATTACATATCACATCTTATAAAACCTAATGAAGGGTCTTACCCCTACTAGGTACATGCTCGAACAAGGCTCGACGCATAGGCTTTTGGTAAGCCTCTCCAATTGGACCATCTGAAAAACCTAATGCAGGGTCTTACCCCTACTAGGGACATTCTCGAGCAAGGCTAGACACATAGGATTTTGGTCGGCCTCTCCAATTGGATCATATGAAAATCCTAATGCAGGGTCATACCCCTACTAGGTACATGCTCGAACAAGGCTCGACGCATTAGCTTTTGGTCGGCCAGTCCAATTAGACCATCTAAATAACCTAATGCAGGGTCTTACCCCTACTAGGTACATTCTCGAGCAAGGCTCGACGCATAGGCTTTTGGTCAGCCTCTCCAATTGGACCATATGAAAATCCTAATGCAGGGTCTTACCCCGACTAGGAACATGCTCGAGTAAGGTTCGACGCATAGGCTTTTGGTCGGCCTCTCCAATGGGACCATCGAAAAAACCTAATGCAGGGTCTTACCCCTACTAGGTACATTCTCGAGCAAGGCTCGACACATAGGCTTTTGGTCGGCCTCTCCAATTGGACCATATGAAAATCCTAATGTAGGGTCTTACCCCGACTAGAAACATGCTCGAGAAAGGCTCGACACATAGGTCTGTGGTCGGCCTCAACAAATGGACCATACAAGATCAAAATACAAGGAGATGTCCTAAACTTGATTCACGCTCAAGAAAGCCTCAGTAAGAAAATTCTGAATAGATATGTGGTCAGGCTCACGAATTGGGCCATGCAATAAAACAGAACAATGAACGACGTTCGACCTGATCCCAAGAGGATACGTAGGCAGCTCATCACTCTCGAGTCCGGTTCCCATATCAATTGAACGTATCTCAAATCAAGCCAAGCATTCATCTAAAAACCTATAAAGGCAAGAAGATCAACCAAAGAAGGCTTAAAAGTTGAACGACAGCTCAAAGAACGCTAGTTTAGTTCACATTGACAACTGCATACATTTAAAGAGATTATGGACCAGCTCCCAACTCATCTCAGAATTAACTCAGCTGAACTGCGACCTGTGGGGATATTGTGGGGGAAAAAAATATGCCTATATAATAGCATGACACATGATGAGCACCCCAGTCAAGGCGGCGAGCAACAGATGCTCCAACAAGATAGGGACGACTAGAGTCCTTGATAAATTAGAAGACCGAGGAGCAGTATCTGATTGGAATCAAACTCCATAAAGATAGGACTCATCCATATTTGTAACCCCTAACTCTATATAAATGGGACACCCTCCATTGTCAAAGGGGGCTTAGAAACTAGAGAAACACATTCATGTAAGTAAAACTCTCTCATCATTCTAATGGAACACCGCAGCAGCCCCGTGGACGTAGGCCATTTATGGTCGAACCACGTAAATCTCTGTCTCTCTCGTATAAATTATTGTGCATACATCGTGGTATATGGGCACCCCCATATCCCAGATTTTTTAACACCACAGGCAGTCTTTAGCAAAGTGTCCTTATTTGCTGCAAGTCCAACGTTCTTTGATGGCAGTCTTGGATTGAGCTACTTCTTTATCTTTCCTATAATTATGAACCTTCTTATATTTACTAGTATTCTTCTTAAAGTATTTTCTTTGGTTAAATATATTTTTCTTAGTTTTAGAGTTCTTTTCTCTAAAGGTTGTAGAAGGTCCAAATCTATATTTCTTTGGAAACCTTAAAGGTCTAGTCTTAAACTTCCTATGTTTCCATTCTAATTTCTTTTTGAATTTCTTAGATTCACTTGCACCTCCCCATTGGATTGGAGCGATGTCTCTTTCGTCTTTGATTGGAGGGATCTACTTGAAAATTTCTTCTATTAACTTTCCTCGAGTTATGTCACGCCTCTTAGATATGACATAGTCTTTGGCAAAATTGATTCTTTCACCAAGGGAGTTATTCTTAACTCCAGCTACTCATGGCTAATTCCTATATTCATTAATTAGGATTTGTCCTATGGCTGGTATCTTTATAAAATATTCATCTTTTAAGGTCTCTCCAAATTCTTTAATTTGGTAATATAATTGTTCATAATTGTTTCTATATTCATTTATCTTATCTAGTTTGCAAATACTAAGGAGGGTTAGCTTAGTTTTTTCTAAGTCTTGTTCATTGATTTTAGCTAAATGAGCAGCTCCAATGAATTTTGATGTAAACAATTGAATATATTCTTCAATTGATCTCTCTTCTAGGATCTCCTTCATTTTCTCAATCTTCGCTAAGGAGTCTTCATCTCTAGCCTTTCTTAAGCTATATAAATAGTCTTTTGCAATACCTCTAATGGATTGCTCAGCGTATTGTTTACTTGAACTTGTATCCCATTGTTCATTAGATGCAAAACACATGTTCATCTGATTATGCAAGTCGTTTAAATATTTCTTCCTATCTTGGACGTTGTCTAAGTTAAGGTATATCCCAACTGGATTTATGGCTTAACTTGCCATGATTTTAACAAGAGTGAAACTCTTGTCACTAGTTGGAAAGTCTTTTATATAATCAGTTTTAGTCTTAACAAAAATGTTCGAATAAATGAGAATATTTATTCCTATTGGTTTACTAAAAAGTCTAGGAGAATCTTCTAGCCTACTACTACTTCCTATCTCTTGTTTATTAGGGCCTACTTGTGTAGCTGGCATTAGTCTTTCTTCTCCATCTTTTATTAGTCTTAAATTTCTAAGAAGTTCTTTAGTATTCTTAAATTTCTTTAATTTTAATATACGGTCTTGAGCTATCATATTAAATCTATCTCTTTCTTGGATCCTAAAAGAATGACTTCTATTAAGATGTTCTTTAAATGTCTTCATGTCCAATTTTGAGGAATTATGTCCAAAGTTTTGGATTTTAGCTTTTTCTCTAACTAAGTCTTTTTGTTCAAATGATCTTATAGATCTAATTACTGGGGCTTGTCTTAGTAAACTAGAGTTAGTCTTACTACTACATTCTCCTTCTAAAGGATCATTGATTATGTCTTCTCCCATATTCCTAAATCTAACTTCTTCAGTCTGGATATCTTTATTGATAATTTTAGGAGGGCCAAACTATATAGTAACATTTACAGTGACACCGTTTTGATTAATAAACAAAGGTTTATTCTGTATAGTCTTAGTTTCTTGAAATTATGGTAATTGCCAAAGGGTCTTAACTTTTTCTTTCATAGGTCAAGTATTCATAATACTGTAAGTATGATTGTAGTCTGAAACATTGGTTCTAACTAATATTTCTTCATTAAGTCTACTGCTAGGAATTCCTGATTGCATTCATTCATAAGGAAATTGGGAGAACTTCACATAGCTTTGGAATTTGATTTTTATATTAGCATTTGGGATAATATAGTCTTCATAACCACTAGCATATAAGCTTAACTTAAAATGTTTGGTTGTGTCTGCGGTTACTATAAATGCCAAAATGACATTAAATTATCCTATATTGTCTGACATTTCTAATTGGGCTATCTCAATAAGGCTTTTCTCAATATCTTTCCATCTTTTATCTACTAAACAACATAATATGTTGATATTACTTTGAGGCCTATGTAATCTGTGGATTATTGCTTGAAAGAGTCCAAAGGTTAGGAATTGGAACTTCCTATCAGTTCCTCTAGATCTAAGCCATTATGAGTCAAAAACTTGAAGCTCGGTGTATGATTTGTCTAACAAATTATTTCTACAATGATAAGTCTTGTTATAATTAGGAGTCTTAGGAGTGGAACCTTCCTTAAACAAGTTTATGTCTCTAACGGTTGGAAGTTGTCCATTATGAATGGAATCTTCAATAATTTTCCAGTCAACTTCACCCCATTCTTTCCATTGGAGAGGATTGGTGAAATTTCTCTCCTTCCACCATTATCTAACATTGGAGGTTGAATACTTAAGTCTTTGGAGCATACAATTACTCTGTCCAATATTTGGGATAGAGCTAACTATCTTACTAGTCTTATATAATTCATCATTTATGATTCTTCTAGTTATGGTCTTTCCTTCCTTAGTTCCTACATAAGTAGATTCTCTAAATTTACAGGTGGTTACCTATTTTTGTTTAAGTCTTTTTTCAATCCTTTCTAAAGAGTCTGAATAATCTTTTTGTCTTTTTATCTGGTTAAGGATATCTTCTTTAAAAGTCTTATTCTCATTTCTAGCATTATTATTAATATCTTCATTATGTTTAACCAAAGTATTAACAAGAGAATTAACGACCTTATTAATACAGTCTTTTACCTCATCTTCTTTTTCTTGTTTTTGCACAGATTCGTGTGCTATTCTAGCTTCTATGGTTTCTACAATTTTTTCTATTTTATCTAAACGTATTAAGATAAATGGAGAGTCTAATTCATCTTGGGGGGGGGGGTTATTATATATGAACTTAATTCCCTTCATAATTTCTTCGTATTTTTCTTCTACTTGGACCATGTCTAGTTTAAGTTCATTAATAATATTATCCATTTTGGATTGGTTATGGCCTTCCATATTATTAAGATAATTTGCTAAATTTTGTTGAAATTTAACAAAGTCTGTGTAGAAAGTGGTTAATCCTTCTGTCTTAGCCTTTAAGTCGAATTGTAAGTATTTAACAAAGCTACTGTTATAGTCTTGGATAGCTGCTATAGATGTAGAGATTAAATTTAATCTTTCTAATACGAGTCTAGTTGCTTTAGCAGCGTTAGCAATCTCATTTTCATTTATCTTATAATAAAATCTATCATCATTTATCTTTTCTAAAATTCTTTAGTAAAAATCTGCTAAGGTCTGAATGGAAAGGTCTCTAGGTACCTCATTCCAATCTGATCTAACTATTTCCATTAGGTAGATAATTGTCTAATCTAGGAATAAGTTTAGCTTGGTTTTTACTGAGTTTAATTAGCTCACTGTCTTGATTTTTTGTCAAAGTTTTAATTTCTAAAATGTCTAATTTAAGGATTTCTATATGATTAGTCTTAATATTTATTTCTTGTATTACTTGTACAAGGTCTATTGGGATTTGGCTATCTATTTCTAGTATTCTTTTAGATATTTTTTTATCTTTATTTCTAGGCTATGAGTATCTTTTATTAATTGTCTTAATATAAGGAATATACACCTATTTTGGTCTATTATGCTATTAATTGCACTGGCAGTAACTTGTCTACTATCTTCTTGTTTGGCTGGGACGTGTTCAGTGTGTGAATAACCGTCTACGTGAGAGGTTAAACAACCTTCTGAGTCTAAATCAGTTATGGGTATAGGTTGGTAGTCTGGGTTGGTTCTAAAAATATCTTTATAAATACAAGGGATAAATTCCAAGGGCATTAAAGTATTTTTACTATAAGTCTAAAAGGAGCGTCTTATGGCTCTGATACCATTATACGAACATATCTGGCTTCACCTGCCTTAACCCGTAATATACCTCTCAACAATTTAATCTATAATAGCGTATTGAGTTTGTAAAAATTTTGAAATTTCGAATGATTGAACTCTTATCAACTCCTGACATTCGCTACTTTCAAGCGGGGGAGGTCTCGCAAGCGAAATCCAAACAAGAAACACTCCTAATACACTACTATGTAGCTCGGTCGGGAATTGAGATCAGTTAAATCAGGACTAAGGTTTTGTATAAAAAATTTGAACCATGTATTTTTCCCGAAGGCCTATGTAACAATATAATATAAAATAGTTTTGTGACTTTTGACACACTAAATCAAACACTTCCTATTCGAAACACTAGGTATCTACAAATACAAAGCTCTCACCAACACCTAGTTCTCAAATCTAGCACAACCAGGAGTCAAACAATGATCCCACTAAATCTGAATCTTCTCAGAAATTAAAAAAAACTTTCGTTACAATACATCCAAGCATCGTCATAAGATAGGCTCGTACACAACTGGAACAATACCCTCATGTGCAATTAGCTTAACTATAAAAATAATTACCTTACCAATTATCGCCAAACACGTTTTAACCGTTTACACTCCCGAAACCCAAAAGCACAACTCTCTACTAGCCTATCGTGAAACATTTATTTGCCCGAAATATACCATCCAAACGCCATTTTGGTTCACTCCTACCTCCAATATGTTTTTAGCAGCTAACCACTCCCCCTATCTTATATGCGGCGCTCCAAATTTCACCCAAAACACAACCTAAGCACAAAGGATAATAATTTACATTATATCCCCATACACCAATCACCTCACTTCATCAATGTCCCATTTAAAGTTCTCTTGCTCAAATGGGCCTAGGAACTGTTATAGGAATTTCACATTCAAGACCTCCTCAAAAGTTTCTATCTACTTCTTCTAATACAATCCCTATTCCTAGGGTCTAGTTATCATCTCCCAAAATTTCTTCCGGCCCATTCTGAGGGATAAAACGATGTTAAGGTCCTAGATAAACCTGCTAAAAAAATCATATCACGGCGGTGATTATGCTCTGTTGGCATCATCTCCTCTGGTCCTACTTGATGGTCCCAAGCCTCCAAGTTTCTTGCTCCCTTAAATGAAGACAATACTCCTGACATCTGTGATAACCATCTTAAAATAATAACGGGGGGACAACATTATACTAAATTAAAGCAGGAATCTCAAATGGATCATTCTTAGCATCAACTATCGATAGTAAAATAACATCTACTAGCTACCCCAAAACCATAATAAGCGGATGCCAAAAAAATTTAAAAACGTATGAAAAACAACATGCCAACAATAAAGTAACTAACAAGTAAGACAAAAAGAAATGGACTAACGCACAACCATTAAAGGATATACTCGTATAAAATATAACAAGTGCAAATAAAGAATTATACCCAAATATGTTATCGGGTAACCGAATATACAATAATCCAGAGAGAAGTATAAAAATGCTAAAAGTAACTTTAGAGTATAAACCCGATACACCAAAATGAATCTTATCTAGATTTACAAACGGTATGAAGCGACTATAAAAAATCTCACAACAGTCCGCGCCTGCTACGGCTCCCAAGATACTGGATAGAATAGCATCATCGACATCCTTGCGGTGGGACACCTGTAGTACAATGTATATACATATATAGCAAGAAAGATAAATAAATGGGTCAGAGCCCAAGGTGTAAAAATGTTTATAGCAAGTGCATAACAGTGCATAATAATTATAAATGCACAATTTCATAAATAAAATGGAGTCGCACTCCCTTGAAACTCCCAAACTCACCCCTCAACTAAAGCGCGCACCTAAATTTAAGTGTATCAACCCGATATCTTCTAAGGATACTCCAAAAATCCTCCCATCCTATCATACCTTAAGTTTACACCCAACTATATGTATATATATAAATCACATGAGCACACACATATGTACCTTACTAGAGTTCATCCAATTTAATATATAACTTATGCAAGTCCTTAATGACAGAATAAGCACACATTACATCCTACTTTTAGAAAACTTCTATCACTAAACAACATACACACAAGTATTAAGGACAAAACTTCTCCCTACTCCTAACATTGCGCGGCGTTTCGTGCGTGGGACATCTCGCAATGCGAAATCCAAACAAGGAACCCCCCCGATACACTACTCCTTGACAATGTTGATCGTAGGGATCCATTATGTCCTCCACACATATCTTATAACTACAACTACTTAATTATTGAATACTATCTCTAAGTAAACAATTATAATCTCTATTTAAATCCTTGGGGTCAATATAACCGCAGTTGTCTCTAAGTACGATCGTTCGACCCTGATAAACTAGTACACCCAAAGTCACACAAGATGTACATCTTAGAAAATTCATATCACCTTCACCTATAGGATGTGTATATATATATATATATATATATACTATAAATATGTATACCCAATCATTCAATCCTATAACCACATATACACAACACACATAATGCACACGTGCAATACTCATAACATAAACGGTTATAGGATACAAAATACTGCACCATGTTATCATCTTCCAGGAATTACTCACTTTCTCCCGGGTTACCACATATCGGACTATTATCACACCGCCATGGTAACAAAATCAATCCTAAAATATGGGAAGTGGTCATAGTTCCTAATCGGAAAGTGAGAACGAATTATACCCAAGACTTCTCACCCCCAAAAATAAAATCACACAAATAATAATGGGCGACTATGACCTGGGGACGATACGCATCCTGCTCCTCAAACCAGGGGCCTCACCCACATCGCGCAACTTCCCATGATAGCATGTGTCGAGTATGCTCGCACAATAAGTATATATATCATTCACACTACAAATATATATACATGGAATCACATCATATGTATAAATCATCACACAAGAGATATACATTCCCACCATACATGTACCCTTTCAAATATATATATATATCTCTATATATATGCATACCCTATCTCTAATCATTAATCATAAAGTAAAAGAAGGTGGTGATATATATACAACTCTCGTAATACTCACCCTTGTTATAACGCATACTTACTCAAAGCATTTCCCTCATACAGTCCTTCACCTATAATAAGAATATTCTCCCATTATGTCCATCATTAAGGTACTATCTCAATATCGAATGTATGTATTCATCCCTATACACACCTTGTATATCCATATGCCCACTGATAGATAATAATTACTCTGTCTATAAATATACATCTCACTAGAAATTGATAATCTGTTTAATCCTATCAAACTAATATCTCGGTTCATTTACTCAATTGAACCCTTAATAATACCGCTTTTTCGATTTAATCCCCAAATTCAGCGTCACTAAGGATATTTGACATGTCTCTCATTGGTTTACCCGTATTATCTAAATAAAATCATATCGCTTAAAGGATTCAACACAAAAGTCGGCATAACAATCTCTCATCATATCTTCGCAACTTTCTTGAAAAGTCTTTAACATTACATCCTATGTTAACTCACTTTTTAAACTCTAATTGGGACTCCCATCCCTAATGAAATTTCCCACTATATCGATTCAACAAACTCCAATACATATTTATTCCCAAACTACTTCGATACGTCCCCGTGATCATAACATGTGAGAGACCCTCAATAAAACTCCAAAACGTAACTCTCGCATCATATATATAAGTTCCAAATCGAGAAACCCAACCGAAATGGAGTGAAACTCCTTCTAGCAAAATCCATCAAAACATCCATGTTTTCGAATCGATTCAGTCTAGTCTGAATCGATTCGGTCTCAAGGGAAAATTGATTCGCCCCTTATGCGAATCGATTCGGTCATAAAGACCTGTATGACTGCAACATTCCGAATCGATTTGGAGGGGGCCGAATCGATTCGGCCTGTTCAGCAGGCCACGAAATGGTCATTTCTCTCCAAAACCTAAATTTCCCAAAAATCAATTTAATCATCTTCCAAGCCTCAATCTTCAACCCCAACATATTTTTTAACATAAAATTCATTATGCAAATCATCCCTACACTTAATACAACCTCAAATCCATTTATAAAAATCAAATGCAAGATTTATTCCACAAAATCTAGGTTTTGATAATTATACCCAAAATCCATATTTTCCCCCACAATTCATGAAATCAAATACACATATGAATTATTTAGCAAGATTAAACACTTGCCTCAAAATTGTAGGGGTTGAATCGTCCTCGAGATCGCGTATTGATCGGAAATCTCCAAGCTTTCTCCTCTCTCTTATTCCTTTCTTCTTCTTTCTCTATCTCTTTCTCTTTATCTATTTCTCACAAATGAGATAGGATGATCCGTAAGCCTCTCAAGCCTTTAAAACATAAATCCTAGTTTTGAATGATAATACACACTTTAAATGACTCGTTTACTCCAATTCGAGTCAAACTAACTTAAAAATATTCCGAAACCGAAATAAATCTCAAGGACAATCATTTTGACTATCTCGACCCATCCGAAATCAATCGTGCACTCAGAATCGTCATCCAGAATACTTTATAACATCCTTAATTTTTGGACCTCAATTTCCTAATTCTAAAATTCTCCAATTTCATTAAATTTTATTTCTCCCAAAATTTTAATTTCTCAGTCCCAAAAATCGCGGGTTAATATAGGTTCCTCAGAACTATTTTTTATTCAAGTTGCCTCTCGACAACTACAACCCACACCGGGCCTTAACCGACAGGTCACTCTAAGGGTAAGAGTCATTACTTTGCCACCAGTCGTGAAGAACTGTCATGAGGCGAGAACCCCCTATGAGTCTAGCTCCTCTTATAAGGTGAGGTCTTATGCCATAACAACTCTGATACTAGAATTGGAGTTTAGTCGGAATTTCAAAATTTCTTAAAAGTTTGATACCAATTTTGGGTCTAAAATATAATTCTAGTAATTATATAGTCTTAAAATAATTTTTTTACTATAGGACAAGAGGGGACCATTGGGGAAAAAATCAAAAAAATCTTTGGGACCATAGGGGGACCACGACCGGATAAGGACAAAAGTCCGTTAATCCGTTCTTTAAGAAGTCCGTTTAAGAGAACGTCTCTCTCTCTCTCTCTCTCTCTATATATATATATATATATATATATATATATATATATATAACTACACCAAAAACAGCAATTTGGCACACCTTGATATTAAAAATCTGGCACAGCTTAATACCGTGCCAAATTCTGGCACGGCTTAATGACAATCTGGCACACTTTAGAACCGTGCCAAAATTTGGCACTGTTTAAAAGTGTGCCAAAATTAAGCACACTTAATTAAAATTAAATACCCAAAAAAAATAATACTTTTTCCCAAAATTTTCTCTCTCCCGCTCACTCTCATCTCTCGCTCAGGTATCCCGTTTTCCCTTCTCTCTCGCACGCGCTCTATACAACCCAAGCTCATCCATGGGTTTGGTCCTTGCTACCCTAGATCCATAGACGCTACTCCTCTTTCCTCAATTCGGACCCTAGATCGAAAGCCGCTACTCCTCTTCCTCAATTCGGACCCTAGATCCGAAGCCGCTACTCCTCTTTCCTCAATTCACAGCTCCTCTTTCCTCAATTCGGACCCTATTTCTTCATCGACTCACGTTGGCTTGCTGTCTGAAAAGAAATGGGAGCTCAAGAGAATTATGAAGACGGGAGATTATTCCACAACAAAAGCCAAAGCAATCCATGGTTATCTAAACCGTAAAGAAGGGCAAAGTACCGGCAAGGTTAACAAAAATACTGATTGATAGTTTTATATTTTCCTTTTATTGACTTTGGATTCGTGTGAAATCCCGACACAGTCACTTGTTATTAAAGGTGCGTTATTTTGTCCCCCCAAAAAATTATTTTATTTATAAACACAAACCCAAATTGAGGTGAACGATTGTTCCGAGTCTGATGATCCAACAATTTCTTATTATTGACTTTTGCTTAGAATTGCTTAAGTTAAACTATTATTTTGCATTACATTCAGATCCATACTTGAATACAGATGCAGGAACCATATCCCCTTTTGAGAATGGAGAAGTGTTTGTCTTGGACGATGGTGGAGAGGTAGAAGAACCATCTTGTGTATTATTAACTATGAAGACTATTTTTGGTGATTTTTATTATATTTATTTTTTCGTGAACATTTCTTTTTAGTCACTCAAAATTTAATGGATCAGTTAAATCATATTTAATTCTAGTATTAAGAAAATATTTTAGTATGTTTATCCAGGAATTAAATCAAAAATGAAAAATGATACCAAGAATTTTCAAGAGTCATAGTCCTAAGAGATGGAAATTTTGGTTAAAGAGGAGGGAAGGAGTCAGATATCAAAATATGTCAGGATTAAATAGTGCATTTCCATTTCCTGCTTTCTATCTACTTTGACTTCCATTTGTTAGTAGGCTAATAATTGTAAATTTTCTGGTATTACAAAGACTTGATTTTGTGTCTGAAGGTGGACTTTGACCTTAGGAACTATGAGCGGTTCCTAGATATCAAGTTGACACGTGATAATAATATCACAACCGGAAAGATTTACCAGGCAAGCGAGTTAAATCTTTTTTTTCCTAATAATAAAGCAAGTGGGTTAAGCTGAAAGTCTTCTTACTCTTACCCAATAATCTATAATCTATGTTGATAGAAATTCTTAAGATCAATAGGCTTGATGTTTTTTGACTTATTGTATTGACTAATTTTCTTCTCTGTTAGTCTATCATTGATAAAGAGAGAAAGGGGGATTATCTTGAAAAAATTGTTCCGATTCTTTCACTGTTGCTGAAATGTATATATTATATTGTTCAATCACTTATATTACTGTCCTCACATGTTACTTCCCTTGTTCAGGTTGCACCTCATATCACGGATGCCGTTCAAGATTGGATTGAACGCGTAACAACTATACTGGTGGACTGGGAAGAACGTCCACCTGATGTTTGTGTCATATAATTGGTACTATAGGTAAATTAATAACTATATGCAACCTGTGGCTTCATACTTTGGTTGGGTTAAAATGGACTTTTGCTTGAAGCAGGAGACATTGAGTCAATGCCATTTATTGATGCTCTTGGATAATTCTCATATTGCGTTGGTAAGTTATATACATGTGTAATAATGCATACATAAATAAACATAGGGTGTGATTCTTCTATTTAAAATGAGAATTACAGTGTGAGTGAAATAATTCTGTTTTCTTTGTTCAGAAAACAAAGCCGACATAGCACACTGTGAGGGGACTAAGAAGCTTGGGATTGACACCAAATATTTTATCTTGCCGAAGAACAATTTGTTATATAGTTATCAAATTGATTTTACCCTTGCTAAATTTGATTTCAATTTATATGTCATAATAATATTCTTGACATTGTGCATATTAGACATGTTTTACCCGCATCATCAACTAGTATGGTTATATTCTTTCATTAATTGATTTTGAATTCAGGAGCATGAAACTAATGTGAAACCTAGCATCGTGGAATTCTTCAAGACATCTCATCGGAGTAAGAGAAAGGGTGATTTGATGAATGAAAAGTGCAAGGATACACATGTATGTTTCAGTTCTTTCCCCCTTTTTGTATTTTATAAGAAAAACCGTTTAATATAAGTCTTCTGACACTTCAACAGTCATAGCACAGTCACGGTCTCATAATGAAGAGCTGAGAAATATGAAAGATAAGATATCATCTCATCAACAACTAAATGCCGCTCAGAATAGAAGATTTGAGAATTTGCAGACATTGTTGGACAAAAATGGGATACTTTCAAGAAGTCATGGCACAAAGAGTTCATCGGGTGGCTATCAAAATGCAAATGAAATCTGGTTAGTCTCAAAGTCTCAAATTCTCAAAAAAGTTGTAGTAGCATTAAATAGAAAAATGGTCTGAAATAGCGACAAGTAGCCAAACGTAAAATGGCTTACTTTATGAGCTTATTTAGTTAAATTGGTGGAAGGGATTTGCTGGTGGTTTGTTTTTGAAATTTGCTGCGGCTGTTGAGATTATTTCATATGTTAAAACAAGTTGGATTTAATGAATAAACAAACGAAACTATGTCAAAATTTTCTAAAATCAATAAACGTAGTTCCGGGTAAGAGGCAAAAACACCTCGCACGGGATCAATGTAACTTGTAGGAACAGACCGCGTAGTCCCGGGTCTCCCGGTTTGAGAATATGACGATAATTTGTAAAAATCAACACTTAAAATTAAAAAGAAACCGTAAAAGGGTGAAAACCCAAACCAACACCCGAACGACCCCGTAGGAGGCACGAACACCTCGCACGGGACCAATGTAACTTGTTAAAACTGACCGCGTAGTCCCGGTATCCCGGGTAGAGAATATGACAATAATTTGTAAAAATCAACACTTAAACTTAAACATAAGTCGTTAAAGGGGGAAAACCCAACCCTCCTCCCCCCCCCCCCCCCCAAACGACCCTGTAGGAGGCACGAACACCTCGCACGGGACCAATGTAACTTGTACGAACTGACTGCGTAGTCACGGGTCCTCCGGTTTGAGAATATGACGACAAGTTATAAAAATCAACACTTAAACTTAAAAACAAGCCGTTAAAGGGTGAAAACCCAAACCAGCCCCCAAACGATCCCTAAGAGGCACGAACACCTCACACGGGACCAATGTAACTTGTAGCAGATGACCACGAAGTCCCGGGTCACCTGGTTAAAGAATATGATGATAATTTGTAAAAATCAACGCCTAAACTTAAAAACAAGTCGTTAAAGGGTGAAAACCCAAACCAACCCCAAAACGACCCCATAAGAGGCACGAACACCTTACACGAGACCAATGTAACTTGTAGGAACTGATCGCGTAGTCCCAGGTCTCCCGATTTGAGAATATGATGATAATTTGCAAAAATTAACACTTAAACTTAAAAAAAAGTCGTTAAAGGGTGAAAACCCAAACCAACCCACAAACGACCCCGTAGGAGGCACGAACACCTCGCACGGGACCAATGTAACTTGTAGGAACTGATCGCCTACTCTCGGGTCTCCTGATTTGAGAATATGACGATAATTTGTAAAAATCAACACTTAAACTTAAAAACAAGATGTTAATGGGTGAAAACCCAACCCCCCCCCCCCCCCACAAATGACCCCGTAGGAGGCACGAACACCTCGCACGGGACTAATGTAACTTGCTGGAACTGACGGCGTAGTCCCGGGTCTCCCGGTTTGAGAATATGACGATAGTTTGTAAAAATCACACTTAGACTAAAAAACAAGCCGTTAAAGGGTGAAAACCCGAACCAGCCCCCAAACGACCCCGTAAGAGGCACGAACACGTCGCACGGGACCAATGTAAATTGTAGGAGGCCGCGTAGTCCCGGGTCTCCCGATTTGAGAATATGATAATAATTTGCAAAAATCAACACTTAAACTTAAAAACAAGCCCTTAAAGGGTGAAAACCTAAACCAGCCCCCAAACGACCCCGTAGGAGGCACGAACATCTCGCACGGGACCAATGTAACTTCTTGGCACTGACCGCGTAGTCCTGGGTCTCCCAGTTTGAGAATATCACGATAATTTGCAAAAATCACACTTAGACTTAAAAATTTAGCCGTTAAAGGGTGAAAATCCAAACCATCCCCCAAACGACCCCGGAAGAGGTACGAACACCTCACACGGGACCAATGTAACATGTAGGAATTGACCGCGTAGTCCCGGGTCTCCCGATTTGAGAATATGACGATAATTTGCAAAAATCACACATAAACATAAAACAAGTCGTTAAAGGGTGAAAACCCAAACCAGCCCCCAAACGACACCGTAAGAGGCACGAACACCTCGTACGGGACCAATGTAACTTGTTGGAACTGACCGTGTAGTTTTGGGTCTCTCGGTTTGAGAATATGAAGATAATTTGCAAAAATCAAACTGAGACTTAAAAACAAGTTGTTAAAGGGGGGAAACCCAAACCAGCTCCCAAACGACCCCATAAGAGGCACGAACACCTTGCACGAGACCAATGTAACTTGTAGGAACTGACCGCGTAGTCCCGGGTCTCCCGATTTGAGAATATGACGATAATTTGCAAAATTCACATTTAGACATAAAAACAAGCCGTTAAAGGTTGAAAACCCAAACCAGCCCCCAAACGACCCTATAAGAGGTACGAATACCTTGCACAGGACCAATGTAACTTGTAGGAACTGACCGCGTAGTCCCAGGTCTTCTGGTTTGAGAATATCATGATAGTTTGCAAACATCAACACTTAAACTTAAAAACAAGCCGTTAAAGAGTGAAAAACCAAACCATCCCCCAAACGACCCCACAGAAGGCACGAACACCTCGCACGGGTCAATGTAACTTGTTGGAACTGACCGCGTAGTCTCGGTTTAAGAATATGATGATAATTTGGAAAAATCACACTTAGACTTAAGAAAAAGCCGTTAAAGGGTGAAAACCCAAACCAACCCCCAAATGACCCCGTAAGAGGAATGAACACCTCGCACGGGACCAATGTAACGTGTAGGAACAAACCGCGTAGTCCCGGGTCTCCTAGTTTGGGAATATGACGACAATTTGCAAAAATCAACACTTAAACATAAAAACAAGCCGTTAAATGGTGAAAACCCAAACCAACCCCCAAACGACCCCGTAGGAGGCACGAACACCTCGCACGGGACCAATGTAACTTGTACGAACTGACCACGTAGTCCCGGGTCTCCCAATTTGAAAATATAACCATAATTTTGAAAATAACACTTAGACTTAAAAACAAGCCGTTAAAGGGTGAAAATCCAAATCAGCCCCCAAACGACCCCGTAAAAGGCACGAACACCTCGTACGGGACCAATGTAACTTGTAGGAACTGACTGTGTAGTCCCGGGTCCTCCGGTTTGAGAATATGACGACAATTTATAAAAATCAACACTTAAACTTAAAAACAAGCCGTTAAAGGGTGAAAACCCAAACCAAAACTCCAAACGACCCTGTAGGAGGCACGAACACCTCGCACGGGACCAATGTAACTTGTAGGAACTGACTGCGTAGTCCCGGGTCCTACGGTTTGAGAATATGACGAAAATTTATAAAAATAAACACTTAAACTTAAAAACAAGTCGTTAAAGGGTGAAAACCCAAACCAGCCCCCAAATGATCCCTAAGAGGCACGAACAGTTCACACGGGACCAATGTAACTTGTAGGAGATGACCACGAAGTCCCGGTCACCCGGTTTAAGAATATGATGATAATTTCTAAAAATCAACACCTAAACTTAAAAACAAGTCGTTAAAGGGTGAAAACCCAAACCAACCCCCAAACGACCCCGTAGGAGGCACGAACACCTCGCACGGGACCAATGTAACTTGTAGGAACTGACCGCGTAGTCCCGGGTCTCCCGATTTGAGAATATGACGATAATTTGCAAAAATCAACACTTAAACTTAAAAAAAAGTCGTTAAAGGGTGAAAACCCAAACCAACCCACAAACGACCCCGTAGGAGGCACAAACACATCGCACGGGACCAATGTAACTTATAGGAACTGATCGCGTACTCTCGGGTCTCCCGATTTGAGAATATGACGATAATTTGTAAAAATCAGCACTTAAACTTAAAAACAAGATGTTAATGGGTGAAAACCCAACCCCCCCCCCCCCCCCCACAAATGACCCCGTAGGAGGCACGAACACCTCGCACGGGACTAATGTAACTTGCTGGAACTGACGGTGTAGTCCCGGGTCTCCCGGTTTGAGAATATGACGATAGTTTGTAAAAATCACACTTAGACTAAAAAACAATACGTTAAAGGGTGAAAACCCGAAATAGCCCCCAAACGACCCCGTAAGAGGCACCAACACGTCGCACGGGACCAATGTAAATTGTAGGAACTGGCCGCGTAGTCCCGGGTCTCCCGGTTTGAGAATTTGACGATAATTTGCAAAAATCAACACTTAAACTTAAAAATAAGCCCTTAAAGGGTGAAAACCTAAACCAGCCCCCAAACGACCTCGTAGGAGGCACGAACACCTCGCATGGGACCAATGTAACTTCTTGGCACTGACCGCGTAGTCCCGGGTCTCCCGGTTTGAGAATATGAAGATAATTTGCAAAAATCACACTTAGACTTAAAAAATTAGCCGTTAAAGGGTGAAAATCCAAACCAGCCCCCAAACGACCCCCCAAGAGGTACGAACACCTCACACGGGACCAATGTAACATGTAGGAACTGACTACGTAGTCCTGGGTCCTCCGGTTTGAGAATATGACGACAATTTATAAAAATCAACACTTAAACTTAAAAACAAGCCGTTAAATGGTGAAAACCCAACCCCTCCCCCCACAAACGACCCCGTAGGAGGCACGAACAGCTCGCACGGGACCAATGTAACTTGTTGGAACTGACCGCATAGTCTCGGTTTGAGAATATAACGATAATTTGCAAAAATCACACTTATACTTAAAAACAATCTGTTAAAGGGTGAAAACCTAAACCATCCCCCGAACGACCACGTAAGAGGCACGAACACCTCGCACAGGACCAATGTAACTTGTTGGAACTGACCGCGTAGTCCCGGGTCTCCTGGTTTGAGAATATGACAATAATTTGAAAAAATCAACACTTAAACTTAAAAACAAGCCGTTAAAGGGTGAAAACCCAAACCAGCCCCCAAACGACCCCGTAGGAGGCACGGACACTTCGCACGGGACCAATGTATCTTTTTTGGAACTAACCGCGTAGTCCCGGGTCTCCCGGTTTTAGAATATGACGATAATTTACAAAAATCACACTTAGACTTAAAAACAATTCGTTAAAGGGTGAAAACCCAAACCAACCCCCAAACGACCCTGTAGGAGGCACGAACACCTTTAACGGGACCAATGTAACTTGTTGGAACTGACCGCGTAGTTTCGAGTCTCTCGGTTTGAGAATATGATGATAATTTGCAAAAATCACACTTAGACTTAAAAACAAGCCGTTAAAGGGTGAAAACCCAAACCAGCTCCCAAACGACCCCATAAGAGGCACGAACACCTCGCACGGGTTCAATGTAACTTGTAGGAACTGACCGCGTTGTCCCGGGTCTCCCGATTTTAGAATATGATGATAATTTGCAAAAATCAACACTTAGACTTAAAAACAAGTCGTTAAAGGGTGAAAACTTAAATCATCCCCCAAACGACCCCGTAGGAGGCACGAGCACCTCGTACGGGACCTATGTAACTTATAGGAACTGACTGCGTAGTCCCAGGTCTCCTGGTTTATGAATATGACGGTAATTTGCGAAAATCAGACTTAGACTTAAAAAGAAGTCGTTATAAGGAGAAAACCCAACCCCCTCCCCCCCAAACAACCACGTAGGAGGCACGAACTCCTCGCACGGGACCAATGTAACTTGTTGGACCTGACCGCGTAATCTCGGGTCTCCCGGTTTGGGACTATGACGATAATTTGCAGAAATCACAGTTAGACTTCAGAACAAGCCAATAAAGGGTGAAAACCCAAACCAACCACAAAATGACCCCGTAAGAGGTACGAACACCTCACACGGGACCAATGTAACTTTTTGGAACTGACTGCGTAGTCCCGGGTCTCTCGGTTTGAGAATATGACGATAATTTGTAAAAATCAACACTTAAGCTTAAAAACAAGCCGTTAAAGGGTAAAAACACAAACCAGCCCCCAAATGACCCCGTAGGAGGCACGAACACCTCGCACGGGACCAATGTAACTTGTTGGAACCGAACGCGTAGTCACAGGTCTCTCGATTTGAGAATACGACGATAATTTACAAAAATCACACTCAGACTTAAAACCAAGCCATTAAAGGGTGAAAACCCAAACCAGCTCCCAAACGACCCCGTAACAGGCACGAACTCCTCGCACTGGACCAATGTAACTTGTAGGAACTAAGCGCGTAGTCCCGGATCTCTCGGTTTGAGAATATGAAGATCATTTGAAAAAATCAACACTTAAACTTAAAAATAGGCCGTTAAAGAGTGAAAACCCAAACCCGGCCCCAAACGACCCCGTAGGAGGCACGAACACTTCGCACGGGACCAATGTAACTTGTTGTAACAGACCATGTAGTCCCGTGATCCTGGTTTGAGAATATGACGATAATTTGCAAAAGTCACACTTAGACTTAAAAACAAGCCATTAAAGGATGATAACCCAAACCAGCCCACAAATAACCCTATAGGAGGCACGAACACCTCGCACGGGACCAATGTAACTTGTTGGAACTGAACGCGTAGTTTCGGATCTCTCGATTTTAGAATATGATGATAATTTGCAAAAATCACTCTTAGACTTTAAAACAAGTCGTTAAAGGATGAAAACCCAAACTAGCTACCAAACGACCCCATAAGAGGCACGAACACCTCGCACGGGACCAATCTAACTTGTAGGAACTGACCGCGTAGTCCCGGGTCTCCCGATTTGACAATATGATCATAATTTGCAAAAATCAACACATAAACTTAAAAACAAGCCGTTAAAGGGTGAAAACATAAACCAGGCCCCAAACGACCCCGTAGGAGGCACGAACACCTCGTACGGGACCAATGTAACTTGTAGGAACTGATCACGTAGTTCCAGGTCTCCTGGGTTTTGAATGTTACGGTAATTTGCCAAAATCTCACTTTGACTTAAAAACGAATCGTTAAAGGGTGAAAACCCAACCCCCTCCCCCCCCAAACAACCCCGTAGGAGGCACGAACACCTCGCACGGGACCAATGTAACTTGTTGGACATGACCGCGTTGTCTCGGGTCTCCCGATTTGAGAATATGACGATTATTTACAGAATAAGAACAAGCCATTAAAGCGTGAAAACCCAAACCAGCTACGAAACGATCCCGTAAGAGGCACGAACACCTTGCACGGGACGAATGTAACTTGTTGGAACTGACGGCATAGTCCCGGGTCTCCCGGTTTGAGAATATGACGGTAGTTTGTAAAAATCACACTTAGACTAAAAAACAAGCCGTTAAAGGGTGAAAACCCGAACCAGCCCCCAAACGACCCCGTAAGAGGCACGAACACGTCGCACGGGACCAATGTAAATTGTATGAACTGGCCGCGTAGTCCCGGGTCTCCCGGTTTGAGAATATGACGATAATTTGTAAAAATAAACACTTAAACTTAAAAACAAGCCCTTAAAGGGTGAAAACCCAAATCAGCCCCCAAACGACCCTATAGGAGGCACGAACACCTCGCAAGGGACCAATGTAACTAGTTGAAACTGACCGCGTAGTCTCGGGTCTCCTGGCTTGAGAATGTGACAATAATTTGCAAAAATCACACTTAGACTTAAAAAATTAGCCGTTAAAGTGTGAAAACCCAAACTAGCCCCCAAACGACCCCGTAAGAGGCACGAACACCTCACACAGGACCAATGTAACATGTAGGAACTGACCGCGTAGTCCCGGGTCTCCCGGTTTGAGAATATGATGATAATTTGCAAAAATCACACTTAAACTTAAAAACAAGCCGTTAATGGGTGAAAACCCAAACCAGCTCCCAAACGACCCCATAAGAGGCACGAACACCTCGCACGGAATCAATGTAACTTATAGGAACTGAGCGTGTTGTCCCGGGTCTCCCGATTTGAGAATTTGATGATAATTTGCAAAAATCAACACTTAGACTTAAAAATAAGCCGTTAAAGGGTGAAAACTTAAATCAGCCCCCAAACGACCCCGTAAGAGGCACGTACACCTCGTACGGGACCTATGTAACTTGTAGGAACTGACCGCGTAGTCCCGGGTCACTTGGTTTGTGAATATGATGGTAATTTGCCAAAATCACACTTAGACTTAAAAACAAGTCGTTAAAGGGTGAAAACCCAAACCATCCCCCAAACGACCCCGCAGAAGGCACGAACACCTCGCATGGGACCAATGTAACTTGTTGGAACTGACCGCGTAGTCCGGGTTTAAGAATATGATGATAATTTGCAAAAATCACACTTAGACTTAAGGAAAAGCCATTAAAGGTGAAAACCTGAACCAACCCCCAAACGACCTCGTAAGAGGAACGAACACCTCGCACAGGACCAATGTAACGTGTAGGAACAGACCGCATAGTCCCGGGTCTCCTAGTTTGGGAATACGACGACAATTTGCAAAATCAACACTCAAACTTAAAAATAAGCCCTTAAAGGGTGACGCCCCCCCCCCCCCCCCATAAACGACCCCGTAGGAGGCACGAACACCTCGCACGAGACCTATGTAACTTGTTGGAACTGACCGCGTAATCACGGGTCTCCTGGTTTGAGAATATGATGATAATTTGCAAAAATACTCTTAGACTTAAAAACAAGCTCTTAAAGGGTGAAAACCCAAACCAGCCCCCAAACGACCCCGTAAGAGGCACGAACACCTCGCACGGGACAAATGTAACTTGTAGGAACTGATCGCGTAGTCTCGGGTCTCCTAGTTTGAGAATATGACGATAATTTGCAAAAATCAACACTTAAACTTAAAAACAAGCCGTTAAAGGGTGAAAACCCAACCCTCCCCCCACGAACGACCCCGTAGGAGGCACGAACAGCTCGCATGGGACCAATGTAACTTGTTGGAACTGACCGCGTAGTCCCCCGATTTGAGAATATGACGATAATTTGCAAAAATCACACTTATACTTAAAAACAAGCCATTAAAGGGTGAAAACCCAAACCAACCCCCGAACGACCACGTAAGAGGCACGAACACCTCGCACGGAACCAATGTAACTTGTAGGAACTGACCGCGTAGTCCCGGGTCTCCCGGATTGAGAATATGACGATAATTTGAAAAAATCAACACTTAAACTTAAAAATAAGACGTTAAACGGTGAAAACCCAAACCAGCCCCCAAACGACCCCGTAGGAGGCACGAACACCTCGCACGGGACCAATGCATCTTGTTGGAACTGACCGCGTAGTCCCGGGTCTCCCGGTTTTAGAATATGACAATAATTTACAAAAATCACACTTAGACTTAAAAATAAGTCGTTAAAGGGTGCAAACCCAAACCAGCCTCCAAACCACCCTCCAAACCACCCTGTAGGAGGCACGGACACCTCGCACGGGACCAATGTAACTTGTTGGAACTGACCGCGTAGTTTCGGGTCTCTCAGTTTGAGAATATGATGATAATTTGCAAAAATCACACTTAGACTTAAAAACAAGCCGTTAAAGGGTGAAAACCCAAACCAGCTCCCAAACGACCCCATAAGAGGCACGAACACCTCGCACGGGACCAATGTAACTTGTAGGAACTGACCGCGAAGTCCCGGGTCTCCTGATTTGAGAATATGATGATCATTTGAAAAAATCGACACTTAAACTTAAAAACAGGCCGTTAAAGGGTGAAAACCCAAACCAGCCCCCAAACGACCCCGTAGGAGGCACGAACACTTCGCACGGGACCAATGTTACTGGTTGGACCTGACCGCGTAGTCCCGTGCTCCTGGTTTGAGAATATTACGATAATTTGCAAAAATCACACTTAGACTTAAAAACAAACCGTTAAAGGCGGAAAACCCAAACCAGCCCACAAACTACTCTGTAGGAGACACGAACACCTGGCACGGGACCGCGTAGTTTCGGGTCTCTCAGTTTGAGAATATGTTGATAATTTTGAAAAAATAACACTTAGACTTAAAAACAAGCCGTTAAAGGGTGAAAACCCAAACCAGCTCCCAAACGACCCCATAAGAGGCACGAACACCTCGCACGGGACCAATGTAACTTGTAGGAACTGACTGCGTAGTCCCGAGTCTCCTGATTTCAGAATATGATCATAATTTGTAAAAATAAACACATAGACTTAAAAACAAGTCGTTAAAGGGTGAAAACTTAAACCAGCCCCCAAACGACCCCGTAGGAGGCACGAACATCTCGTACGGGACCAATGTTACTTGTAGGAAATGACCCCGTAGTCCTGGGTCTCTTGGTTTTTGAATATGACGAGAATTTGCCAAAATCACACTACGACTTAAAAATGAGTCGTTAAAGGGTGAAAACCCAACCCCCTCCCCCCTCCCAAACAACCTCGTAGGAGGCACGAACACCTCGCCCGGGACCAATGTAACTTGCTGAACCTGACCGCGTTGTCTCGGGTCTCCCGATTTGAGAATATGACGATAATTTACAGAAATCACACTTAGACTTAAGAACTAGCCATTAAAGGGTGAAAACCAAAACAAGCTACCAAACGATCCCGTAAGAGGCACGAACACCTTGCACGGGACCAATGTAACATATTGGAACTGACCGCGTAGTCCCAAGTCTCCCGATTTGAGAATATGACGATAATTTGAGAAAATCAACACTTAAACTTAAAAACATGCCGTTAAAGGGTGAAAACCCAAACCAGCCCCCAAACGACCCCGTAGGAGGCACGAACACCTCGCACGGGACCAATGTAACTTATTGGAACTGAGCGCGTAGTCCTGAGTCTCCCGGTTTGAGAATATGACGATAATTTACAGAAATCACACTTAGACTTAAAAATAAGCCGTTAAAGGGGGAAAACCCAAACCAGCTCCCAAATGACCCCGTAAGACGCACGAACACCTCGCACGGGACTAATGTAACTTGTAAGAACTGATTGCATAGTCTCGAGTCTCCCGGTTTGAGAATATGACGATAATTTGCAAAAATCAACACTTAAACTTAAAAACAAGTCGTTAAAGGGTGAAAACCCAAACCAGCCACCAAACGACCCCGTAGGAGGTACGAACACCTCGCATGGGACCAATGTAACTTGTAGGATCTGACCGCATAGTCCCGGGTCTCCCGGTTTGTAAATATGATGATAGTTTTGAAAAATAACACTTAGACTTACAAATAAGCAGTTAAAGGGTGACAATCCACACCAGCCCCCAAATGACCCTGTAAGAGGCACGAACACCTCGAACGGGACCAATGTAACTTGTAGGAACTGACCGCGTAGACTCGGGTCTTCTGGTTTGAGAATATGATGACAATTTATAGAAATCAACACGTAAACTTAAAAATAAGTCGTTAAAGGGTGAAAACCCAAACCAAACCCCAAACGACCCCGTAGGAGGCACGAACACCTCGCACGGGACCAATGTAACTTGTTGGAACTGATCACGTAGTCCCGGGTCTCCCCGGTTGCGAGTATGATGATAATTTGCAAAAATCCACACTTAAACTTAAAAACAAGCCGTAAAAGGGTGAAAACCCAAACCAGCCCCAAAAGACCCCGTAAGAGGCACGAGCACTTCGTACGGGACCAATATAACTTGTTGGAACTGACCGCGTAGTCCCGGGTCTCCCGGTTTCAGAATATGACGATAATTTAAAAAAATCACACTTAGACTTAAAAATAAGCCGTTAAAGGGGGAAAACCCAAACTAGCTCCCAAACGACCCCGTGAGAGGCACGAACACCTCGTACGGGACCAATGTAACTTGTAGGAACTGACCGCATAGTCCCGGGTCTCCCGATTTGAGAATATGACTATAATTGGCAAAAATCAACACTTAAACTTAAAAACAAGCCGTTAAATTGTGAAAATCCAAACCGGCCCCCAAACGACCTCGTAGGACGGATGAACACCTCGCACGGGACAAATGTAACTTGTAGGAACTGACTGCATAGTCTCGGATCTCTCGGTTTGAAAATATGATGATAATTTTGAAAAATAACACTTGGACTTAAAAACGAGCCCTTAAAGGGAGAAAATCCAAACCAGCCCCCAAACAACCCCGTAAGAGGCACGAACACCTCGTACGGGACCAATGTAACTTGTAGGAACTGACCACATAGTCCCGGGTCTCCCGGTTTGAGAATATGATGATAATTTGCAAAAATCAACACTTAAACTTAAAAACAACCCGTTAAACGATGAAAATCCAAACTAGCCCCCAAACGACCCCGTAGGAGGCACAAACACCTCGCACGGGACCAATGTAACTTGTTGGAACTGACCGCGTAGTCCCGGGTCTCCCGATTTGAGAATATGACAATAATTTGTGAAAATCACACTTAGACTTAAAAACAAGCCGTTAAAGGGTGAAAACCCAAACCAGCCCCCAAACGACCCTGTAGGAGGCACGAACACCTCGCACGGGACCAATGTAACTTGTTGGAACTGACCGCGTAGTTTTGGGTCTCTCCGTTTGAGAATATGATGATAATTTACAAAAATCACACTTATACTTAAAAACAAGCCGTTAAAGGGTGAAAACCCAAACCAGCTCCCAAACGACCCCATAAGAGGCGCGAACACCTCGCACGGGACCAATTAACTTGTTGGAACTGACCGCGTAGTCTCGGGTCTCCCGGTTTGAGAATATGATCATAATTTGAAAAAAATCAACACATAGACTCAAAAACAAGCCGTTAAAGGTTGAAAATTTAAACCAGCCCCCAAACGACCCCGTAGGAGGCACGGACACCTCGTACGGGACCAATGTAACTTGTAGGAACTGACCGCGTAGTCCCGGGTCTCCCGGTTTGAGAATATGACGATAATTTACAAAAATCACACTTAGACTTAAAAACAAGCCGTTAAAGGGTGAAAATCCAAACTGCCCCCAAAGGACCCCGTAAGAGGCACGAACACCTCGCACGGGACCAATGTAAGTGGTAGGAACTGACCGCGTAGTCCCGGGTCTCCCGGTTTGAGAATATGATGATAATTTGAAAAAATCAACACTTAAACTTAAAAACAAGCCGTTAATGGGTGAAAACCCTACCCCTCCCCCCACAAACGACCCCGTAGGAGGCACGAACACCTCGCATGGGACCAATATAACTTGTTGGAACTGACCGCGTAGTCCCGGGTCTCTCGGTTTGAGAATTTGTCGATAATTTGAAAAAATCAACACTTAAACTTAAAAACAAGTTGTTAAAGGGTGAAAACCCAAACTAGCCCCCAAACGACCCCGTAGGAGGCACGAACACTTCGCATGGGACCAATGTAACTTGTTGGAACTGACCGTGTAGTCCCGGTTCTCCCGGTTTGAGAATATGACGATAATTTACAAAAATCACACATAGACTTAAAAACAAGTCGTTAAAGGGTGAAAACTTAAACCATCCCCCAAACGACCCCGTAGGAGGCACGAACACCTCGTACGGGACCAATGTAAATTGTAGGAACTGACCGCGTAGCCCCGGGTCTCCTGGTTTGTGAATATGACTGTAATTTGCCAAAATCACACTTAGACTTAAAAACGAGTCGTTAAAGGGTGAAAACCCAACCCTCTCCCCCGCCCCCCAAACAACCCCGTAGGAGGCACGTACACCTCGCACGGGACCAATGTAACTTGTTTGAACTCACCGCGTACTCACGGGTCTCCCGGTTTAAGAATATGGCGATAATTTGTAAATATCACACTTAGACTTAAAAACAAGCCGTTAAAGGGTGAAAACCCAAACCGGCCCCCAAACAACCCTGTAGGAGGCACGAACACCTCGCACGGGACCAATGTAACTTGTTGGAACTGACCGCGTAGTCCCGGGTCTCACGGTTTGAGAATATGAGGGTAATTTGAAAAGATCAACACTTAACTTAAAAACACGCCGTTAAAGGGTGAAAATCCAAACCAGCCCCCAAACGACCCCGTAGGAGGCACGAACACCTCGCACGGGACCAATGTAACTTGTTGGAACTGACCGCGTAGTCCCGGGTCTCCCGGTTTGAGAATATGACCATAATTTACAAAAATCATACTTAGACCTAAAAATAAGCCGTTAAAGGGTGAAAATCAAAACCACCCCCCAAACGACCCCGTAAGAGGCACATACACCTCGCACGGGACCAATGTAACTTTTAGGTACTGACCGCATAGTCCTGGGTCTCCCGGTTTGAGAATATGATGATAATTTGCAAAAATCAACACTTAAACTTAAAAACAAGCCGTTAAAGGGTGAAAACCAAAACCATCCCCCAAACGACACCGTAGGAGGCACGAACACCTCGCACGGGACCAATGTAGCTTGTAGGATCTGACCACGTAGTCCCGGGTCTCCCGGTTTGAAAATATGATGATAATTTGACAAAATAACACTTAGACTTAAAAATAAGCCGTTAAATGGTGAAATTCCAAACCAGCCCCCAAACGACCCTGTAAGAGACACAAACACCTCGCACGGGACCAACGTAACTTGTAGGAACTGACTGCGTAGTCTCGGGTCTTTCGGTTTGTGAATATGATTATAATTTATAAAAAACAAGTTGTTAAAGGGATAAAACCCAAACCAACCCCAAAAGACCCCGTAAGAGGCACGAGCACCTCGCACGGGATGAATGTAACATGTTGGAACTCACTGCGTAGTCCCGGGTCTCCCAATTTGAGAATATGATGATAATTTGCAAAAATCACGCTTAGACTTAAAAACAAGCAGTTAAAAGGTGAAAACCCAAACCAAACCCCAAACGACCCCGTAGGAGGCAAGAAAACCTCGCACGGGACCAATGTAACTTGTATGAACTGACCGCATAGTCCCGGGTCTATTGTTTTGAGAATATGATGATAATTTGTAAAAGAAAGACTTCAACTTAAAAACATGTCGTTGAAGGGTGAAAACCCAAACCAACCCCCAAACGACCCCGTAGGAGGCACGAACACCTCGCGCGGGACCCATGTAACTTGTAGGAACTGACCGTATAGTCCCGGGTCTCCCGATTTGAGGATATGATGATAATTTGCAAAAATTAACCCTTAAACTTAAAAACAAGCCGTTAAAGGGTGAAAACCCAAACCTGCCCCCAAATGACCCCGTAGGATGCACGAACACCTCGCACGGGACCAATGTAACTTGTAGGAACTGACAGCGTAGTCCCGGATCTCCCGGTTTGAAAATATGATGATAATTTTAAAAAATAACACTTAGACTTAAGAAGAAGCCGTTAAAGGGTGAAAATCCAAACCAGCCCCCAAACGACAGCGTAAGAGGCACGAACACCTCGTACGGGACCAATGTAACTTGTATGAACTGACCGCATAGTCCCGGGTCTTTCGGCTGACAATATGTTGATAATTTATAAAAATAAACACTTAAACTTAAAAATAAGCCGTTAAAGGGTTAAAACCCAAACGAGCCCGCAAACAACCCCGTAGGAGGCACGAAGACCTCGCACGGGACCAATGTAACTTGTTGGAACAGACCGCGTAGTCCCGGGTCTCCCGGTTTGAGAATATAGCGATAATTTGCAAATATCACACTTAGACTTAAAAACAAGCCGTTAAAGGGTGAAAACCCAAACCATCTCCCAAACGACCCCATAAGAGGCAGGAACACCTTGCACGGGACCAATGTAACTTGTAGGAACTGATCGCGTTGTCCCGGGTCTCCCGATCTGAGAATATGATGATAATTTGCAAAAATCACACTTAGACTTAAAAACTAGCCGTTAAAGGGTGAAAATCAAAATCGGCCCCCAAACGACCCCGTAAGAGGCACAAATACCGCGCACGGGACCAATGTAACTTGTAGGAACAGACGCGTAGTCCCGGGTCTCCTGGTTTGTGAATATGACGATAATTTGAAAAAATCAACACTTAAACTTAAAAACAAGTCATTAATGGGTGAAAATCCAACCCCTCCCCCCACAAACGACCCCGTAGGAGACACGAACACCTCGCACGGGACCAATGTAACTTGCTGGAACTGACCGCGTAGTCTCCGATCTCCCGATTTGAGAATATGATGATAATTTGGAGAAATCACACTTAGACTTAAAAACATGCCATTAAAGGGTGAAAACCCAAACCAGCCACCAAACGACCCCGTAAGAGGCACGAACACCTCGCACCGGACCAATGTAACTTGTTGAAACTAACCGCGTAGTCCCGGGTGTCTCGGTTTGACAGTATGACGATAATTTGAAAAAATCAGATGCATCCGCTATGGTTATTTCGTATCCACCCTTTTCTTTTCGTATGATTTTACTTACTATACCAGTTGCTGTAGCATTATAAAATGTATTGTTACTCTTGCCCCCGTCGGGATAAATCTGACCCCTTCCCCTGTTTCTGCCCACGTATATTGGATATTTTAAGAAGTTAACATCTTTCTTAGTAGCTGGGTCCAGCCCCCAAACGCCCCGTAGGAGGCACGAACACCTCGCACGGGACCAATATAACTTGTTGGAACTCACCGCGTAGTCCCGGGTCTCCCGGTTTGAGAATATGACAATAATTTACAAAAATCACACTTAGACTTAAAAAAAAGTCGTTAAAGGGGGAAAACCCAAACCAGCTCCCAAACGACCTCGTAAGAGGCACGAACACCTCGCACGGGACCAATGTAACTTGTAGGAACTGACCGCATAGTCTTTGGTCTCACCCTTGGAACCGACCGAGGTCCTATCCTTCCCTGTAATGAGACGAAGGAAGCGAAGCGGGCTGCTTGTCTTGCCTCGAGCCCATAGAGAGAGGTACTGCTCTGGACTAGGATGGTGCTGCTCTGCTTAAAACTAGGCTAGGAAATGGGCCTCCCCCTCTACTCTAGGGTGCTCTCGGTTTGAGAATATGATGATAATTTACAAAAATTACACTTAGACTTAAAAACAAGCCGTTAAAGGGTGAAAATCCAAACTAGCCCCCAAACGACCCCTTAAGGGGAACGAACACCTCGCACGGGACCAATGTAACTTGTAGGAACTGACCACGTAGTCTCGGGTCTCCTGGTTTGAGAATATGATGATGATTTGCAAAAATCAACACTTAAACTTAAAAACAAGTCGTTAAAGGGTGAAAACCCAACACCTCCCCCCACAAACGACCCCGTAGGAGAAACGAACACCTCGCACGGGACCAATGTAACTTGTTGGAACTGACCGCGTAGTCCCGGGTCTCTCGGTTTGAGAATATGATGATAATTTGAAAAAATCAACACTTAAAATTAAAAACAAGCCGTTAAAGGGTGAAAACCCAAACCAGCCCCCAAACGACGGAGGCACGAACACCTCGCACGGGACCAATGTAACTTGTTGGAACTAATCGCATAGTCCCGGATCTCCCGGTTTGAAAATATGATGATAGTTTTGAAAAATAGACCTTAATCTTAAAAACAAGCCGTTAAAGGTTGAAAATCCAAACCAGCCCCCAAGCGACCCCGTAAGAGACACGAACACCTCGCACGGGACAAATGAAACTTGTAGGAACTAACCACGTAGTCACGGGCCTCCTAGTTTAAGAATATGACAATAATTTGCAAAAATCAACACTTAAACATAAAAATAAGTCGTTAAAGAGTGAAAACCCAGCCCTTCCCCCCACAAACGACCCCGTAGGAGGCACGAACACATCGCACGGGACCAATGTAAATTGTTGGAACTGACCGCATAGTCACGGGTCTCCCAGTTTGAAAATATGATGATAATTTTGAATAATAACACTTATACTTAAAAACAAGTAGTTAAAGGGTGAAAATCCAAACCAGCCCCCAAACGAACCCGTAAGAGGCACGAACACCTCGCACGGGACCAATCTAACTTGTAGGAACTGACCGCGTAGTCCCGGGTGTCCTGGTTTGAGAATATGATGATAATTTGCAAAAATCAACACTTAAATTTAAAAACAAGTCGTTAAAGGGTGAAAACCCAACACCTCCCCCCACAAACGACCCCGTAGGAGGCACGAACACCTCGCACGGGACCAATGTAACTTGTTGGAACAGACGGCGTAGTCTCAGGTCTCCCGGTTTGAGAATATGACAATAATTTTAAAAAATCAACACTTAAACTTAAAAACAAGTCGTTATAGGGTGAAAACCAAAACCAGCCCCCAAACGACCCCGTAGGAGGCACGAACACTTCGCACGGGACCAATGTCACTTGTTGGAACTGACCGCGTAGTCCCGGATCTCCCGATTTGAAAATATGATGATAATTTTGAAAAATAACACTTAGACTTAAAAACAAGCCGTTAAAAGGTGAAAATCCAAATCAGCCCCCAAACGACCCCGTAAGAGGCACGAACACCTTGCACGGGACCAATTTAACTTGTAGGAACTGACCGCGTAGTCTCGGGTCTTTCGGTTGGAGAATATGACATTAATTTGCAAAAATCAACATTTAACTTAAAAACAAGCCGTTAAAGGGTGAAAACCCAAAACAAACCTCAAACGACCCCGTAGGGGGCACGAACACCTTTCACGGGACCAATGTAACTTGTTGGAACTGACCGCGTATTCCCGGGTCTCCCGGGTTGAGAATATCACGATAATTTGCAAAAATCAACACTTAAACTTAAAAACAAACCGTTAAAGGGTGAAAACCCAAACCAGACCCAAACGTCCCCGTAGGAGGCACGAACATCTCGCACGGGACCAATGTAACTTGTTGGAACAGACCGCGTAATCTCGGGTCTCCCGATTTGAGAATATGACGATAATTTGCAAAAATCACACTTAGACTTTAAAACAAGCCGTTAAGGGGTGAAAATCCAAACCAAACCCCAAACGACCCCGTAGGAGGCACGAACACCTCCCACGGGACCAATGTAACTTGTTGGAACTGACCGCGTAGTCCTGGGTCTCCTGGTTTGAGAATATGACGATAATTTACAAAATCACACTTAGACTTAAAAACAAGTTGTTAAAGGAGGAAAACTGAATCCAACTCCCAAACAACCCCGTAAGAGGCACGAACACCTTGTACGGGACCAATGTAACTTGTAGGAACTGACCACATAGTCCCGGGTCTCCCGGTTTGAGAATATAACGATAATTTGCAAAAATCAACACTTAAACTTAAAAACAAGCCGTTAAAGGGTGAAAACCCAAACCAGTCCCCAAACGACCCCGTAGGAGGCACGAACATCTCGCACGGGACCAATGTAACTTGTAGGAACTAACCGTGTAGTCCGGGATCTCCCGGTTTGAAAATATGATTATAATTTGGAAAAATAACACTTAGACTTAAAAACAAGACGTTAAAGGGTGAAAATTCGAACCAGCCCCCAAACGACCCCGTAAGAGGCACGAACACCTCGCACAGGACCAATATAACTTGTAGGAACTGACCGCGTAGTCCCGGGTCTTCTGATTTGAGAATATGACGATAATTTGAAAAAATCAAAACTTATACTTAAAAACAAGCCGTTAAAGGGTGAAAACCCAACCCCCTCTCCCCACAAACGACCCATAGGAGGCACAAACACCTCGCACGGGACCAATGTAACTTGTTGGAACTGACCGCGTAGTCCCGGGTCTCTCGGTTTGAGAATATGACGATAATTTGCAAAAATCACACTTAGACTTAAAAACAAGCCATTAAAGGGTGAAAACCCAAACCAGACCCCAAACGACCCTATAGGAGGCACGAACACCTCGCACGGGACCAATGTAACTTGTTGGAACTGACCGCGTAGTTTTGGGTCTCTCCGTTTGAGAATATGATGATAATTTACAAAAATCACACTTAGACTTAAAAACAAGCCGTTAAAGGGTGAAAACCCAAACCAGCTCCCAAACGACCCCATAAGAGGCGCGAACACCTCGCACGGGACCAATGTAACTTGTTGGAACTGACCGCGTAGTCTCGGGTCTCCCGGTTTGAGAATATGATCATAATTTGAAAAAATCAACACATAGACTCAAAAACAAGCCGTTAAAGGTTGAAAATTTAAACCAGCCCCTAAACGACCCCGTAGGAGGCACGGACACCTCGTACGGGACCAATGTAACTTGTAGGAACTGACCGCGTAGTCCCGGGTCTCCCGGTTTGAGAATATGACGATAATTTACAAAAAACACACTTAGACTTAAAAACAAGCCGTTAAAGGGGGAAAACCAAAACCAGCTCTAAAACAACCCCGTAAGAGGCCCGAACACCTCGCACGGGACCAATGTAACTTGTAGGAACTGACTGCATATTCCCGGGTCTCCTAATTTGAGAATATGACGATAATTTGCAAAAAGCAAAACTTAAACTTAAAAACAAGCCGTTAAAGGCTGAAAACCTAAACCAGCCCCCAAACGACCCTGTAGGAGGTACGAACACCTCGCACGGGACCAATGTAACTTGTAGGATCTGACCACATAGTCCCGGGTCTCCCGGTTTGAAAATATGATGATAATTAGGAAAAATAACACTTAGACTTAAAAATAAGCCGTTAAAGGTTGAAAATCCAAACCAGTCACCAAACGACCCCGTAAGAGGCACGAAGATCTCGCACGGGACCAATGTAACTTGTAGGAACTGATCGCATAGTCCCGGGTCTTCCGGTTTGAGAATATGATGATAATTTACAAAAATCACACTTAGACTTAAAAACTAGCCGTTAAAGGGTGAAAATCTAAATCGGCCCCCAAACGACCCCGTAAGAGGCACGAATACCGCGCACGGGACCAATGTAACTTGTAGGAACAGACCGCGTAGTCCCGGGTCTCCTGGTTTGTGAATATGACGATAATTTGAAAATATCAACACTTAAACTTAAAAACAAGTCATTAATGGGTGAAAATCCAACCCCTCCCCCCACAAACGACCCCGTAGGAGACACGAACACCTCGCACGGGACCAATGTAACTTGCTGGAACTGACCGCATAGTCCTGAGTCTCCCGGATTGAGAATATGATGAAAATTTGAAAAAATCAACACTTAACTTTAAAAACAAGCCGTTAAAGGGTGAAAACCCAAACCAGCCCCCAAACGACCCCGTAGGAGGCACGAACACCTCGCACCGGACCAATGTAACTTGTTGAAACTAACCACGTAGTCTCGGGTGTCTCGATTTGACAGAATGACGATAATTTGAAAAAATCAGATGCATCCGCTATGGTTATTTCGTATCCACCCTTTTCTTTTCGTATGATTTTACTTACTATACCAACTGCTGTAGCATTATAAAATGTATTGTTACTCTTGCCCCCGTCGGGATAAATCTGACCCCTTCCCCTGTTTCTGCCTACGTATATTGGATATTTTAAGAAGTAAACATCTTTCTTAGTAGCTGGGTCCAGCCGCCAAACGACCCCGTATGAGGCACGAACACCTCGCACGGGACCAATCTAACTTGTTGGAACTCACCGCGTAGTCCTGGGTCTCTCGGTTTGAGAATATGACGATAATTTACAAAAATCACACTTAGTCTTAAAAACAAGTCGTTAAAGGGGGAAAACCCAAACCAGCTCCCAAACGACCTCGTAAGAGGCACAAACACCTCGAACGGGACCAATGTAACTTGTAGGAACTGACCACATAGTCCCGGGTCTCCCGGTTTGAGAATATGATGATAATTTACAAAAATTACACTTAGACTTAAAAACAAGCCGTTAAAGGGTGAAAATCCAAACTAGCCCCCAAACGACCCCGTAAGGGGAATGAACACCTCGCACAGGACCAATGTAACTTGTAGGAACTGACCACGTAGTCTCAGGTCTCCTGGTTTGAGAATATGATGATGATTTGCAAAAATCAACACTTAAACTTAAAAATAAGTCGTTAAAGGGTGAAAACCCAACCCCTCCCCCCACAAACGACCCCGTAGGAGGCACGAACACCTCGCACGGGACCAATGTAACTTGTTGGAACTGACCGCGTAGTCCCGGGTCTCTCGGTTTGAGAATATGATGATAATTTGAAAAAATCAACACTTAAACTTAAAAACAAGCCGTTAAAGGGTGAAAACCCAAACCAACCCCCAAACGACGGAGGCACGAACACCTCGCACGAGACCAATGTAACCTGTTGGAACTGATCGCATAGTCCCGGATCTCCCGGTTTGAAAATATGATGATAGCTTTGAAAAATAGCCATTAATCTTAAAAACAAGCCGTTAAAGGTTGAAAATCCAAACCAGCCCCCAAGCGACCCCGTAAGAGACACGAACACCTCGCACGGAACAAATGTAACTTGTAGGAACTAACCGCGTAGTCACGGGCCTCCTAGTTTAAGAATATGACAATAATTTGCAAAAATCAACACTTAAACTTAAAAATAAGTCGTTAAAGAGTGAAAACCCAACCCTTCCCCCCACAAACGACCCCGTAGGAGGCACGAACACATCGCACGGGACCAATGTAAATTGTTGGAACTGACCGCATAGTCACGGGTCTCCCGGATTGAAAATATGATGATAATTTTGAAAAATAACACTTAGACTTAAAAACAAGTCGTTAAAGGGTGAAAATCCAAACCAGCCCCCAAACGAACCCGTAAGAGGCACGAACACCTCGCACGGGACCAATTTAACTTGTAGGAACTGACCGCGTAGTCCCGGGTGTCCTGGTTTGAGAATATGATGATAATTTGCAAAAATCAACA
Source organism: Sambucus nigra (assembly GCA_949130495.1). NCBI lineage: Eukaryota > Viridiplantae > Streptophyta > Magnoliopsida > Dipsacales > Adoxaceae > Sambucus > Sambucus nigra. Next base: position 123,953,421 of record OX422217.1, on the reverse strand, counting down.
CTTAAATTTAAAAACAAGTCGTTAAAGGGTGAAAACGCAACACCTCCCCCCACAAACGACCCCGTAGGAGGCACGAACACCTCGCACGGGACCAATGTAACTTGTTGGAACAAACGGCGTAGCCTCGGGTCTCCCGATTTGAGAATATGACAATAATTTTAAAAAATCAACACTTAAACTTAAAAACAAGTCGTTATAGGGTGAAAACCAAAACCAGCCCCCAAACGACCCCGTAGGACGCACGAACACTTCGCACGGGACCAATGTCACTTGTTGGAACTGACCGCGTAGTCCCGGATCTCCCGATTTGAAAATATGATGATAATTTTGAAAAATAACACTTAGACTTAAAAACAAGCCGTTAAAGAGTGAAAATCCAAATCAGCCCCCAAACGACCCCGTAAGAGGCACGAACACCTTGCACGGGACCAATTTAACTTGTAGGAACTGACCGCGTAGTCTCGGGTCTTTCGGTTTGAGAATATGACATTAATTTGCAAAAATCAACATTTAACTTAAAAACAAGCCATTAAAGGGTGAAAACCCAAACCAAACCCCAAACGACCCCGTAGGAGGCACGAACACCTTTCACGGGACCAATGTACCATGTTGGAACTGACCGCGTATTCCCGGGTCTCCCGGGTTGAGAATATCACGATAATTTGCAAAAATCAACACTTAAACTTAAAAACAAACTGTTAAAGGGTGAAAAGCCAAACCAGCCCCAAACGTCCCCGTAGGAGGCACGAACACCTCGCACGGGACCAATGTAACTTATTGGAACAGACCGCGTAATCTCGGGTCTCCCGGTTTGAGAATATGACGATAATTTGCAAAAATCACACTTAGACTTTAAAACAAGCCGTTAAGGGGTGAAAATCCAAACCAAACCCCAAACGACCCCGTAGGAGGCACGAACACCTCCCACGGGACCAATGTAACTTGTTGGAACTGACCGCGTTGTCCCGGGTCTACCGTTTTGAGAATATGACGATAATTTAAAAAAATAACACTTAGACTTAAAAACAAGCCGTTATGGGTGAAAACCCAAACCAGTTCCCAAACGACCCCGTAAGAGGCACGAACACCTCGCACGGGACCAATGTAACTTGTAGGAACTGACCGCATAGTCCCGGGTCTCCCGATTTGAGAATATAACGATAATTTGCAAAAATCAACACTTAAACTTAAAAAAAAGCCGTTAAAGGGTGAAAACCCAAACCAGTCGCCAAACGACCTCGTAGGAGGCACGAACATCTCGCACGGGACCAATGTAACTTGTAGGAACTGACCGCGTAGTCCCGGATCTCCCGGTTTGAAATTATGATTATAATTTGGAAAAATAACACTTAGACTTAAAACAAGCCGTTAAAGGGTGAAAATTCGAACCAGCCCCCAAACGACCCCGTAAGAGGCACGAACACCTTGCACAGGACCAATATAACTTGTAGGAACTGATCGCGTAGTCCCGGGTCTTCTGATTTGAGAATATGACGATAATTCGAAAAAATCAAAACTTATTCTTAAAAACAAGCCGTTAAAGGGTGAAAACCCAACCCCCTCTCCCCACAAACGACCCATAGGAGGCACAAACACCTCGCACGGGACCAATGTAACTTGTTGGAACTGACCGCGTAGTCCCAGGTCTTCCGGTTTGAGAATATGACGATAATTTGCAAAAATCACACTTAGAGTTAAAAACAAGCCATTAAAGGGTGAAAACCCAAACCAGACCCCAAACGACCCTGTAGGAGGCACGAACACCTCGCACGGGACCAATGTAACTTGTTGGAACTGACCGCGTAGTTTTGGGTCTCTCGGTTTGAGAATATGATGATAATTTACAAAAATCACACTTAGACTTAAAAACAAGCCGTTAAAGGGTGAAAACCCAAACCAGCTCCCAAACGACCCCATAAGAGGCACGAACACCTCGCACGGGACCAATGTAACTTGTTGGAACTGACCGCGTAGTTTTGGGTCTCTCGGTTTGAGAATATGATGATAATTTACAAAAATCACACTTAGACTTAAAAACAAGCGGTTAAAGGGTGAAAACCCAAACCAGCTCCCAAACGACCCCATAAGAGGCGCGGACACCTCGCACGGGACCAATGTAACTTGTTGGAACTGACCGCGTAGTCTCGGGTCTCCCGGTTTGAGAATATGATCATAATTTGAAAAAATCAACACATAGACTCAAAAACAAGCCGTTAAAGGTTGAAAATTTAAACCAGCCACCAAACGACCCCGTAAGAGGCACGGACACCTCGTACGGGACCAATGTAACTTGTAGGAACTGACCGCCTAGTCTCGGGTCTCCCAGTTTGAGAATATGATGATAATTTACAAAAATCACACTTAGACTTAAAGACAAGCCGTTAAAGGGGGAAAACCAAAACCAGCTCTGAAACGACCCCGTAAGAGGCCCGAACACCTCGCACGGGACCAATGTAACAAGTAGGAACTGATCGCATATTCTCGGGTCTCCTAATTTGAGAATATGATGATAACTTGCAAAAATCAAAACTTAAACTTAGAAACAAGCCGTTAAAGGCTGAAAACCCAAACCAGCCCCCAAACGACCCTGTAGGAGGTACGAACACCTCGCACGGGACCAATGTAACTTGTTGGATCTGACCGCATAGTCCCGGGTCTCCCGGTTTGAAAATATGATGATAATTTGGAAAAATAACACTTAGACTTAAAAATAAGCCGTTAAAGGTTGAAAAACCAAACCAGTCACCAAACGACCCCGTAAGAGGCACGAAGATCTCGCACGGGACCAATGTAACTTGTAGGAACTGACCGCATAGTCCCTGGTCTCCCGGTTTGAGAATATGATGATAATTTACAAAAATCACACTTAGACTTAAAAACTAGCCGTTAAAGGGTGAAAATCCAAATCGGCCCCCAAACAACCCCGTAAGAGGCATGAATACCGCGCACAGGGACCAATGTAACTTGTAGGAACAGACCGCGTAGTCCTGGGTCTCCTGGTTTGTGAATATAAAGATAATTTGAAAAAATCAACACTTAAACTTAAAAACAAGTCATTAATGGGTGAAAATCCAACCCCTCCCCCCACAAACGACCCCGTAGGAGACACGAACACCTCGCACGGGACCAATGTAACTTGCTGGAACTGACCGCATAGTCCCGAGTCTCCCGGATTGAGAATATGATGAAAATTTGAAAAAATCAAAACTTAAACTTAAAAACAAGCCGTCAAAGGGTGAAAACCCAAACCATCCCCCAAACGACCCCGTAGGAGGCACGAACACTTCGCACGGGACCAATGTAACTTGTTGGAACCGATCGCGTAGTCCCGGATCTCCCGGTTTGAAAATATGATGATAATTTTGAAAAAATAACACGTAGACTTAAAAACAAGCCGTTAAACGGTGAAAATCAAAACCAGCCCCCAAACGACCCCGTTAGAGGCACAAACACCTCGCACGGGAACAATGTAACTTGTAGGAACTGACCGCGTAGTCTCGGGTCTTCCGGTTTGAGAATATGACGATAATTTATAAAAATCAACACTTAAACTTAAAAACAAGCCGTTAAAGGGTGAAACCCCTAACCAAACCCCAAACGACCCCATAGGAGGCACGAACACCTCGCACGGGACAAATGTAACTTGTTGGAACTGACCGCGTAGTCCCGGGTCTCTCGGGTTGAGATTATGATGATAATTTGGAAAAATCAACACTTAAACTTAAAAACAAGTAGTTAAAGGGTGAAAACCCAAACCAGCCCCAAACGTTCCGTAGGAGGCACGAACAACTCGTACGGGACCAATGTAACTTGTTGGAACTGACCGTGTAATCTCGGGTCTCTATTTTTTAGAATATGACGATAATTTGCCAAAATCACACTTAGACTTAAAAAAGAAGCCGTTAAAGGGTGAAAATCCAAACCAAACCCCAAACGACCCCGTAGGAGGCACGAACACCTCGCACGGGACCAATGTAACTTATAGGAACTGATCGCGTAGTCACGGGTCTCCCGTTTTGAGAATATGACGATAATTTACAAAAATCACTCTTAGACTTAAAAACAAGCCGTTAAAGGAGGAAAACCCAAACCATCTCCCAAACGACCCCATAAGAGACACGAACACCTCACACGGGACCAATGTAACTTGTAGGAACTGACCGCATAGTCCCGGGTCTCCCGGTTTGAGAATATGACGGTAATTTGCAAAAATCAACACTTATACTTAAAAATAAGTCGTTAAAGGGTGAAAACCAAACCAGCCCCCAAATGACCCCGTAGGAGGCACGAACACCTCACACGGGACCAATGTAACTTGTAGGATCTGACCGCGTAGTTCCGGATCTCCCGGTTTGAAAATATGATGATAATTTGAAAAAATAACACTTAGACTTAAAAACAAGCCGTTAAAGGGTGAAAATTTGAACCAGCACCCAAAGGACCCCATAAGAGGCACGAACACCTCGCACGGGACCAATGTAACTATTAGGAACTGACCACATAGTCCCGGGTCTTTCGATTTGAGAATATGATGATAATTTGTACAAATCAATACTTTAACTTTAAAACAAGCCATTAAAAGGTGAAAACCCAAACCAACACCCAAACGACCCCGTAGAAGGCACGAACACCTTGCACGGGACCAATGTAACTTGCTGGAACTGACCACGTAGTCCCGGGTCTCCCAGTTTAAGAATATGACGATAATTTGGAAAAATCACACTT